>BRDA01088420.1:0-29941 GCA_036984385.1 Crenuchus spilurus
ATATGGAATTTATGATTAATGAACCGTCCTGCAGTTGAGTGAAGAGGAAGTAGAGAAAGGACTCAGCACACAGCCCTGTGGTATACCTGTGTTGAGTGAGATGGTGGAGGAGTGGCAATGGCCTGACTTAACATTGAGGCCTGTTGGTCAGAAAGTTCAATACAGTAACAGAGGGAGGAGTTAATGCCCAGGTCACCATGCTTGGTGTTCACAGTGGTAAATGCTGAGCTAAAATCAGCAAATAGCATATGTGTGCATGTGTAATTTTCCAATATATTTTGGGAAAACTGGATGCTGGGCGTGAAAACAAAGATTATCAGCAGGACTACACTGGAGCACTCAAACACAGAGCATTAATTAAGAAGAGTTCCAAAATGAAACAGACCCAAGAGAGACAACAAGAATGCAAAGCACAGGCTCCACAGAAAAAGGGGAAGTTTAAAGTCCAGAGAAAGCCAGAAAATCAAGTGGAATCAAGGAAACTTTATTGTGATTTGTATCACATGTAGTACACGAGGTGGAACAAAAAATCCCAAGGTCCCAGTTTTACCCAGTGCAGTAGTTTGATAAATATAAAGTTTTGTTATGAGTATATACAGATAATATAAAATATACAGATGTAAATGTAGATTATACAATGTAAATATAGACTGTACACTGTGCAGAGCAGTATTGGACAAGAGTGCAGATAACTTAGACTGTACAATGTTCAGAGCAATTGAGCATGGCGTGGGGAGATTAGCAGTAAGTTATATGAATGAGTGGATAAATGAATGAATATTAGCAGCATACAGTTAAAGTTAAAGTGACCAAGTGTAATAAAGTGTCAGTGCAGTGTGTGAGTTTCCTATGTGGAGTTTAAGAGTCTAACAGCTTCTGCAATGAAGCTGTTCCTCAATCTGGTGGTTTTACACTTTATGGACCGCAGCCTCCTGCCAGAGGGGAGCGGGATAAAAAGTGAGTGTGCAGGGTGGGTGGGATCCTTCATGATGCAGGTGGCCCTTTTCCTGCTTCTAGAGGTGTAGATGTCTGTGCTGGTGGGGTGGCTGATGCCAACAACTTTCTGTGCAGCTTTCACCACCCTCTGCAGAGATTTCCTGTCTGCAGCAGAGCAGCTGCCATGCCACACGGTGATGCTGGAGCACAAGACGCTCTCCACCATACATCTGTAGAAGGATCTGAGAACTGAGGTTCCGAGACCAGCTCGCCTCAATCGTCTGAGGAAGTAGAGCTGCTGATGTGCCTTCTTGACCAGACTGGAAGTGTTGTTGCTCCAGGTGTGGTTGTCCCTCAGGTGTACACCCAAGTACCTGTAGCTGTAGACCACTTCCACCTCAGATCCACCAACGTGCAAGGGGGGGCATGCTGTCTTCTTCTGAAGTCCAAAATCATCTCCTTTGTCTTTTTGTACTTTTTTGAGGCAGCTGCAACAAGCAAAGCTCAGACATCTGTAACCTAGAGATACTTTCTGTGAAATTTGTCTGCATTTTCAGTGCAAAGACAGAGCACTAGGCAAATAATAATTGGCCTTAAATGGGGGGAAAATGCAGGTACACTCACTTGCCTGTGATTAGGAGCAGCTGGCTCCGTCTGGTGGCTGAGGAAAGCCTAGCAGGAAGGTGAGCTCAGGCTGGCCACTTACAGGACCCCCCCCAGAAGAAATGGCCCCTGACATTCTCATGCCCCTGGCCCAGATTGGGTCCATGAGGCACATGCGCTGACAGGCAGCACCCCACCCCACAACTGACTTGGAGGTCCAGTTGACCTGGGGATTATGTTGCCTGAGGCAGGGATACCCCCGGATGAGCAGCAATGCCAGAGACTGAACTAGAAACAAAAACCCCTTCTCAATATGCCACCCTATTTGGAGTGTTAATGGGCTGGTATGGTGGTCACAAACCAGGCCCAATCCACCACACAATTATGGCCACAATGGACCAAGCTTGATTCAGGCGGACCAGGGGCAGTTGGAGAGAGCATGCAAAGTCCATGTTTATGAAGTTCCCAGCTCTTACTGAATACACACACACACACTGATTCAGGCTCCCTACACTTCCCCTCTAGGTGCAAGGTGGCAAGCAGAAACAACCCAGAGAAACTGGGAGCCATGGCAGGTGTGGCATAGCACCTCCTCCTTTTAGCAAGCTCAGGGCACCCTGCCCATAGATGCCAAGACTTGACACACTATTCTACCCTCTACCCTCTCTGAATTGAAAGATGATGGGAACATGCAGCCTTGCGACTCCCACTGTGTTCATGCAGGTGGCTGTCTAGCTTGAGCGAGAGCTTGATGAGGTCATCCAAGGATGAGGGAAGCTCACGAGGAGCCACCTCATGCTTGAGCTTATCACTTAAGCCCTGGTGTAAAACTCTCAGCTGCAAGAGTGCAGAACTTGACTGAGTAATCTGGCCTTGGTGCAGGCAAAATAGGTGGGGCCCTACCTCCCCTACACATGTGAAAGGGATCGAACATTTTGCACAAAGTGGCCACGAATCCTTATGCAGAGAAGCAGACATCAGAATAGCTCTCCCACACTGGGGTGGCCCAAACAAGGGCCCACCCAGAGATCAGAGATATTATGTAAATCACCTTAGCCTGCTCAATGGGGAACCTTGTCCAACAGCACCCAAGATCCCTCAGCATGAGGGGGGGCAGAAGAAGCTCCACAAAAGAAGTGTGACCAGAGGACCTGGGGAAGGCATCCTCAGGGGCTACCAACATAGGAGCAGCAAACACAGGAGGCTACCAACATAGGAGCAGGTTTTATATCTGCTTCATTGTCTGCTCATGCTTCCTCAGTAAGGTACCCTGAGCAACTAGTGCAGCTTTAAGCTGCTCCTGCTCTACTGGATCCATGTCTGTCTTGGTCTTTCTGTTACAGGACTGCTACCAAACTCAAGAGCAGAACCGAGCACAGAGCAGACAGAAGCTAAACAGCTTTGAAAAGAAAAAACAAACCTGAGAAGCAATCAAGAAAAGGCACTGAAAAACTGAAACTAACCAACGGCAAGAGCCACAATTGCCTGAAAACATCTGCAAAACAAAAGTGGCCAAAATCCTGAGAATGGGGGTGAAAACAAATGTTGCTGGCAGGACCACACCAGCATGCTCAAACAGAGTGTAAACTAAGAATGGTTACAAAACTGAACACAGACCCAAGAGAGAGAACGGAAAATTAAAGTACAGGCTTCTCAAGAAAGAGGTTAAGTTTAAAGCCCAGAAGAAGCCAGAGAATCAAGAGGCAGCCACAACGAGCAAAGCTCTACTGTCTGTAAGCTAGAGATACTGGATGGGAAGTTTGCTTGCAATTGTCAGTGCAAAGACCAAGAACTAGGCATTTGGTGACACAGCCTTAAATAGGGAAAAATGCAGATGCACTCACTTTTCCTCTGGGATCAGTAAAGTATTTCTGATTCTGATTAGGGGCATCAGGCTCCCTCTGGTGACTGAGGGAGGCCTTTCAGGTAGGTGAGGATCATGCTGACCCCTTACAGATTGTGCCTTTTGAATCAGCATGTTTCTAAATTAGTAGTTTATTTCATGGCACATACATCCCATTCACACCAGAGCCCAGTGCTCCACCTTATACTGACTTCTGCTGACCTCTAGCTGAAGTAATGATGTCACAGTGAATTGCAAATCAATAATTGATTTATGACTAAATCTAGCCACTCCTATGTTGGTGGGATGATACATGTGTAGGTATAAAGAGTCATGTCAAAAAGGAAAATCTCACAGTTCAGCATTACTGAACAACTGAACTGAATTACCTTCAACTGTCTTTTTCAGATGGATAACACAGAATATGGACAAAATGTTTCATATCAGTACTGCTTTCCTGACAACAACTCATCCTGCAGAAAGGAGGTCCATGCAAACTCTGGGAATTTATTGTTGTATGTTGTTCTCTCATGTATATCTGTGTGCACTGTGTTTCTGAACCTGCTGGTGATCATCTCCATCTCTCACTTCAAGCAGCTCCACACTCCAACCAACCTGCTCATCCTCTCTCTGGCTGTGGCAGATCTTCTCGTGGGACTGATTGTTATGCCTGTGAATATAATGCAGTTGATAGACACTTGTTGGTATTTTGGGAAAACTGGATGCTCTATTTATCAACTGATCAATTATTTTGCAACTTCAGAATCTGTCTGTAATCTGGTTCTCATTGCAGTTGATCGGTACATTGCTGTCAATGACCCTCTACTGTATACCAGCAGAATCACTGTTTGTAGAATGTTTGTATGCATAATTGTAGGATGGACTTGTAGTATATTATATATTACTATACTTATGTACTTTAATGACCATCTTCTTCCATCTCAGATGTCAATGAGATGTTATGGAGAGTGTGTTCTGGTTTTTAAAAAAATGTGGGTCATTTTTGACTTTGTGATTACATTTGTAGTCCCTTGCTCAGTTATACTCGTCTTGTATTTGATCATTTTTAATGTGGCGAGACGTCAAGCCAAAGCTGTTCGAGCTGTGATGATTGATGCCTCACAAAACAGCAGAGCTCAGTATTCAGGCTCTGCTGAAACTAAAGCAGCTAAAAAATTAAGTGCTTTGATTTTTATTTATGTTGCTTGCTGGATTCCATATTTTTTATATTCGTTAACAGTTAAAAGTTTCACTTCATTTTCAGTGTTGTGGAATGTGTTTAGCTGGCTAGTATATCTTAACTCCTCTGTGAATCCACTAATATATGCCATATTATATTCATGGTTCAGAGCATCAGTTAAGTGTATTGTAACTTTCAGAATATTCAAATCTTCATCTTCAAGGTTTAATTTGCTTTCAGAGCATTTCTAAATTTTAGGCTGATTTTGCATACACATACCACATTATTCTGAATTGTAGTTTTAACATTTGAGATCCCGGAGATGAAAAAACAGTTTTTGTATAATAAACTGTTCATGTAAACTGACATGAAAAATAATCATATGTATACTTAATAATAAATAATAATAATAATAATAATAATAATACTTATTATTACTATTATTATTATTATTATTATTATTATTATTATTATTATTTCATTTACAGAAACCTGGTTCCATAAGTGTATACTAAATAAGACAGTTTTAAAAATGTAAACGAATCGAAACAAATACATTGTTTGAACTGTCTTATTTTGAGTTGCTTTTGGGGAACTGAATATATCTTCATGAAACATTTAACTGGTCTGCTTGCTAATGAGAAAAGGCTTCCATGTTTTCTCTTCAGTTTGGGGGAAGTCCTGTTCTTCCTAATACTTCTTGATCATTGTCATCATTGCATTCTGTGTTTTGTCTAATGCATTGAATATTATGTTGTACTCCTCCTTTTTGATATCTTTCAAAAATGTTATCCAATTTTGTGGTATATAAAGACAGTGACAAACATTATTATCCATATTCACTTAAAGTTTTTAAATGAAACATGCAACTATGATAAAAGTTTTTTTCACCCAATTTGAGTCTACAAGTGTGTTTCTATTTTAGCTTCTTCTTTCAGCATGTGCTTGGGAATGCCATCTGGGCCTGCAGCTTTGTGTTCATTGGTCTTGCTCAGTGCAGCGTAGACATCTGTAGAAGTGAGTGTGAGGGGCTGGAGGACTGCAGAAGATCTGGTGTTGATCTTCCTATTGTCTTTGTTGAAGCTAGCATAAAATAATTTAGCTCATTTAGAAAGGAGATGTCCGCAGTAATCAGATGGAGCTGCTGGGCTTGTATTCACAGATGACCTGGATGCCCTGCGATATGTGTTGAGGATCATAGTTGGAGAAGTGATCCTCTACATTAAGCTTAACAGTACTTGGCCTGATGCCCCTCCTCAGGTTTGAACTTTATATGCTGTAGGCCTGTGCATCACCTGATTTGAAGGCAGTGTCCCAGACCTTCAGCACAAAGTGCAACTCCTTGTTCTTCTATGGTTTGTGATTTGGGTTTATGTGTGTTACACTGTCAATGTTGGAAACAAGTTTCTTATGTGTATCAAAATATTTGGCCAATATTCAGATTTTTTAGCTCAGTTTATATGCTTGTTAAGTTCAGCTTTTATGTACTAGTCTGGTGTTGGTTTAGGTTGTTCCCAGCTTACCAGCATCCAAAACAGCATAAATGCTGAGTTTTCTGGTAAATTGCCCATGCTGGTTATGCCTAAAGTGTCTTTAGTAGTTTACCCTGTGTTATACACATCACACTCGTACAGTGCTTCATCTTCAACTGACTTCTGCTGACCTCTAGCTGAAGTAATAATGTCACAGTGAATTGCAGAACAATAATTGATTTAAGAGAAAATCTAGCCACTCCTCTGTTAGTAGGAGGATTCATGTTTAGGTATAAAGAGACAAGGCAAAGGAGTAAATCTCACAGTTCAGCATTACTGCACAACTGAACTGAATCATCTCCAGCTGTCTGTTTCAGATGGACAACATAGATTATGGACAAAATGTTTCATATCAGTACTGCTTTCCTGACAACAACTCATCCTGTATAAAGGAGGTCCATGCAAGCTCTGGGAGTTTATTGTTGTATATTGTTCTGTCATGTGTATCTGTGTGCACTGTGTTTCTGAACCTGCTGGTGATCATCTCCATCTCTCACTTCAAACAGCTCCACACTCCAACCAACCTGCTCATCCTCTCTCTGGCTGTGGCAGATCTTCTCGTGGGACTGTTTGTTATGCCTGTGAATATAATGCAGTTGATAGACACTTGTTGGTATTTTGGGAAAACTGGATGCTCTATTTATCAACTGATCAATTATTTCTCAACATGTGAATCTCTCTGTAATCTGGTTTTCATTGCAGTTGATCGCTCCATTGCTGTCAATGACCCTCTACTGTATACCAGCAGAGTCACTGTTTACAGAATGTCTATGTGCATAATTCTAGGCTGGACGTGTTGTATACTATATGTTACTATACTTTTGTACTTTAATGACCATCTTCTTCCATCTCAGATGTCCATGAGATGTTTTGGAGAGTGTGTTCTGGTTATAAATGATTCATGGGTCATTATTGACCTTGTGTTTTCATTTGTGGCCCCTTGCTCAGTTATACTCGTCTTGTATTCAATAATTTTTAATGTAGCGAGACGTCAAGCCAAAGCTGTTCGAGCTGTGATGATTGATGCCTCACAAAACAGAGCTAGACTGTCAGGTTCTGCTGAAACTAAGGCAGCCAAAAAACTAAGTGCTTTAATTTTCATTTATCTTGCTTGCTGGATTCCATTTTTCTTAAATTCTTTAACAGTTGAAAACTTTACTTCATTTTCGGTGTTGTGGAATGTTTTCAGCTGGCTAATATACCTTAACTCCTCTGTGAATCCACTAATATATGCCATATTCTATCCATGGTTCAGGGCATCAGTTAAGTATATTATAACATTCAACATATTTAAATCTTCATGTTCAAGGTTTAAATTGATTCCGGAGCATTTTTAAAATTAGGCAGGTCTTGCATACAAATATAACTTGAGTTTAGTACCACGTTTCACTACATTGTAGTTTTAACATTCGAGATTCTGGAGAACAAAAGAAAGTGTGTAATTATTTGGATGAAATGCAGAGAAGAGTAGCTGTACATCATCACAGACATAACTTAGATTTTCTTAATATTTTTGCAGTTTTTTGTCTTTATTCAATTATGACATCAGAATTAAAATGTATATGGAAACATTATAACATTTGTATTGTCACACTGGTGTGTCTGAAAAAGTACTTTACATTGACATTGACATTGTAAATAATTGTAAATAATGTACTCTGCTTGATTATTTTGTGTTCCAGCATCTACATTGTTCTGTCTACTTTATATAATTTTGCGTTTTGATTCAAATTGTCTGATGCCAATTATGTAAAGCTGCTTTGTGATAACGTCCATTGTAAAAAGCACTATAATAATACATTTTGATTGACTGATTTATTTATTATTCCCAATGTTTAACTAAATAGAACAAAACGTACACATGTGAAAAGGTCACCTCAAAGGGGAGGCAGTCTTCATGTTACCCAAGGTGTGCTCTTATACTCTAATAAAATGGCCTGTGTGGCCATTCATTATCATTCTCATTACAACACAGTCACAAAAGACAAATGCAAAACAGCGGCAGCATACAAATGAAAGGGAATATTATAGCTGGGGTTGTAACATTACTTTCATGTCCTGTTACTATGAGACACTGTGGAACAACATGCAATGCACTACAGTACCACTCATATGCATAATTACTGCTGCTCCAGGGGGCAGCCATGGCCTAGTGGTAAGGATCTGGTCTTGTGACCAGAAGGTCGCCAGTTCGATCCCCAGACAGGACATGATGATTGAAGTACCCTTGAGTACACCTCACCCCCTAACTGCTCCCCAGGCACTGGTGGATAAGGGCTGCCCACCGCTTCGGGCACAAATTCTCACAGTCTAGCGTGTTCACTAGTGTGTGTATTTCACTGCATGAATGGGTTAAATGTGGATGTCAAATTCCGTTGTGTGAAAATCACATGGCAAATTGGTTCATCTTATCTTACATTAAAAAAAAAAAAAAAATTACCCAGGTGTGTATGAATGTGTATGTGTGTATGTCTGTGTATGAATGTGTGTATGTATGTTTGCCCAGATATGGTTGGCACTCTGTCCTGGGTGATCCCCCTAGTGCTCGATGCAGTCCTCCAGGTGGACGGTCGCTTCCGGTTGAGAGTACGCTGTGCGCAATTGGCTGCCGCTTCTCGCCGGTGTGTGTGATTGAGTGTGTGTAAAAATGGAGGGTGTTGATTGTAAAGCGTCCTTGGGTTTGAGAAAGGCGCTATATAAGTGTAACAATCATTCTACAGTATATAGGTAACATAACAATATCACCATGTTTTTAGCTCAGTTTTGGTGTCTGCCCCAAGTTATTGTCTGTGAGCTTATAGGCTTTAGCACATCTGTTTACTGTTTGTCAGATGGCTAAACAACCTTTTTACACAATTAATATGAAATTGCAACCAATAAACTCAAGTTTCAGCAATCGGAGATATCTGTTTTTTTAATACAAAGGTACAAAATAATATGAGTAAGTGTACACACCCCTGTAATGATACTTTGTTGAACTCCCTTATTTTGACTGATGTATTAGAGAAAGACATTAGAGCACTAATGAGCACATTTTGTTAGAGCACTATCAGCATGGCAACTTTTTTGAAATGGCATTATTTTTCCACTCTTCTTTGCATTTGCTCTATATATTTCAGACTGAGGGCTTCTCCTGTTCACAGCCCTCTATAGGTCACCCCTCAGAGTTGGCTCTAACTAAGCCATTGCGAAATGTTGATCATCTTTTGGTGCAGCCATTCATCTGATGATTGGGATCATTGGCTTTCTAGCAAATGCCTGAAGGTTTTCTTCCTGGCTAACAGTCTTCTTTAGACCCGTGCAAGCACACTGCCATGCTCAGTCTACAAGATATATACAAGATATATACAATAAAAATGTGAAATGACACAACCCTTCCAATCTTCCTGTGAAACCACTCAATTTGCTGCACATTTTGAGGCACACAGCATTGGTTGTCGACCTATATATACCTCAGGATGTTGTTGGAAATCCTTCAAATGCTTCAAGAATCTTCCATAACAAAGGGGACGTGGATGCTGTCAAATGCTTTCTCAAAATTGATAAAGTTGATGTAATTCCATTCAAGTGACTGCTCCATAATGGTACGCAAAACAAAGATCTGGTCTGTACATCCATTTCCACTTCTGAATCCTGTCTGTTCTTCTTTCAGAATCCTCTCAATGCCTTGTCTCATCCTCTGTAGCAGTTGTTGCATACAGACATGTCACACTTGTCAGAAACTTTAAAATAACACCTTTCTTCCATGTCTCTGGAACTCTCTCTTCCCATACCTTGTTAGACAATTCACTCAGTGCCTTGGTGCTTGTAGTAGTATCTACCTTCAACATGTCTGCAGTGATTGTCTTCACCTGCTGCCTTATTCCCCTTAGTCTGTCTGATGCCTTCCTCTATTTCTTGCAGGGTGATGCACCCATGCTTCTTTTATTTTCTATCTTTGCCTCCTTATCCAGATCCAATCTAATCATTTCCTTTTTAAAATGCTCTGGCCACCTGCCCAGTTGCTCTACTTGTTTTATCAGCACTTTCTCATACTTTAACTACTGTCACCTTGCTTGGTCTTGGTAACCTTGTACACTGTTCTTATGTTGCTTCTTTCAGCTGCTGACTGTGCCTCATTTACTAAGTTTTCTGTGTAGTCTCTCTTGTCTTTGTGGATGCACTTCTTCATGGCCACATTCTTCTCTCTTTATATCTCTACTGCTGTTGCCTTCTCCTCCTCACTCCCTGCCAACATCTTTCTTTATTTATTTATTCATTATCTCTACATCTTTGCCCTTTATTTTATCAACTGCCAGGTTTTTGAGATGCACTCTTTTTTTGTTTCTTCCTGTAGCCCAGTATATCTTTGCTAGTGGTGAAGAATTTCTTCTGTACTGTGTCACATATGGCATTGACATTATCTCCTATGAAACCAAGGGGTGAAAGGGCGGACCCAGCAGCAGGGACAGTAGCTCCCAAGCCCCATCTTTTGGGGCACAGTACATAAGTCCCTGATGATTGGTAGCTACTGGCATTGTTGGGCAGTGTCTGAAGGCCATAGCAGTTCCCCTGGCTGCTAGGGTCTGGGCTGGGGTTCCAATGTGCACATGAGTCTTAGGTGTGACACTCCTGGCAACAGAAGGGAGCGTGGCCACCAAAGGCGGGGTTGTGCAACCTCTATCTCAACTGTTGGAGTCTGGGCAGAGGCAGTCACTGACTCAAAACTGGAGTCTGGGTGGATGTAGTTGTTGACTCGACTGCTGGAGTCTGGGTGGATGTAGTTGTTGACTCGACTGCTGGAGTCTGGGTGGAGGCAGTCACTGACTCGACTGCTGGAGTCTGGACAGATGCAGTCACTGACTTGACTGCTGGAGTCTGGGTGGAAGCGGTTGCTAACTCGACTGCTGGAGTCTGGGTGGAAGCAGTCGCTGACTCGACTGCTGGAGTCTGGACAGATACAGTCACTGACTTGACTGATGGAGTCTGGGGGAGGCAGTCACTGACTCGACTGCTGGAGTCTAGACTGATGCAGTCACTGACTCGACTGCTGGAGTCTGGGTGGAGACGGATATTGTAACAGCTGCAGGGTGGAGAACTGAGGGAGAAGCAGCTGCTACCTTGGCTGCAGGTTGAAGGTCTGAGATCCCTTTTTCTCTCCTCTCAACTCTCCTCAGCTTCTTCTTGCTCCTCTTTTTCTCCTTACTGCCGGTGCAGCCCTCAACCATTCCAGCCTGGGGATGGCCTCCATGACCCTCCCCTTCAGACTCAACAGGCTCCTCCTCATTGCTTACCACTCCACCCCAAAAAATGCCCGGGGTTTTCAGGTCGGTAGACGAGTCCGTCAGACCAGACTTCAGGAGGAACTGAACCGCACATAGGTGGCCAAGTGGTAGTGTGGGAGCAGTCTTGCCCAAGAGCTCCCTAGCCTCCTTTATCCATTGCTGGTTTCTCTCCCAGTGGGCTTGCAAAAGCTGGATTATCCTATTCTGCTGCTGAATGAGAGTCTCTCTCTCTGCTGCATCCTCTTCTGGACACATTGACAGATAAGCCTGATATAACTAAATTTATGTTCATTAAAGTTTAATTACATTATTATTTAACTAGTCTCAGTACTTTATAAACTATTATATATTGTATATGCTAAATAACTGCAATGTTATTTCTGTTAGGTGACAGTGGTTAGGGTCTTTTGAAGACTTGGCTGATGACAACTGTCATAACAATGAGTAGTTGGCGCTATGTTAAACGGCTGCCCTGCCAGCAGTGGCTGGGACCTGAACTTCCCGCAAGGGGTTAATAAAGTGTCTGTCTGTCTGTCTGTCTGTCTATTTCTTCCAACAAGGATAACTACATTTCCCAGAATCCCTCTGATGACCACATGACAAGAGCCTATCACAGGCCATCGCAAAGATGGGACTCTTAGGACTACTAATCATCAGCACCTCCTTTTGATCACTGCCTCTATTTAACCAAACTCAGTCAGTTCCAAATTGCAAAGTATTGTGTCTGTCTCTAGAGCATACAGTCTTTTTTTGGATTGCATTGAGTATTACATTTTAGCCTGTATTTTAGCCTGACTTTACCGTGTCTTTTTCCCAGCCATTCTACGTTGTTTGCTTGTTGTTACTCCTGGTTCAGATCTGTTTTTTCCTTTTTTGACTTCTCTCTTCAGAATGCCATTTTTGGACTGTAGTTGTTGGATACAAAAAAAGTAAAATCTTTTCTTCTTTTTTCTGTAAGTGCCTGATGCCTTTTCCATTGTGACAACAGTACCACATCTGGTAACAGAGGCAAGGAGGTGATACCAAAGAGCTAATATGGACAACTAGTACATTTGTCTAATGTATCAGTAAAAAATATCAAGTAGTAAACAAACCATGTCAATGGTATTGCACTCCACATACTGTCCCTTTATTCCAGAATTGTTACCTCAAATAGCTGCTCCATAACATCTCCATGGATGGTGAAATCATTGGGACAATGTACTTAATACAACTGCAATGTGAATGTACATATTCAAACAAATATGCTTTGCATGTAGATCAAAATACAACTGTGTTAGCTAGTTAATAATTAAGATTTTCTTAAGAAAACACTTTTTTTGAGAATTTGATTTAAGAACATTCTTATAAAGTTCTTAATGTTTGTCGTAAGAACCTTTGCATGTCTTTTTTTTTTAAAAAAGCTTTTCTGAACTCCATTTCAGTTTAATTAATGTAAGTAAGGTAATGTAGTCCTGAGGGGACTTGGTGCTGACGGAAGGTGTGACAAATGGTTTGAAGTGCCTTATGATCTTCTGGTGTTGGTACACTGTGTTCTATCAAGTCCAAAGTCAATACAACCATATACCAAGAAAATTCTGAGTACTTCATGCTTCCATCTGCTCACAAGCTTTATGGAGATGCCCATTTCTTTTTCCTGCTGGACAAAACAGCTGTCCACAGTGCCAAAATGACTACTACCATGATTTTACTGTGCTTGATTGGATAGCCAACTATCTGCACCTGAATGCCATGGAAAATTGTGAAGAGGAAGATGAGAAACACCTGACCCAGGAATACAGACAAGCTGAAAGTCGAAGCAAAGCAACCTCTGCTTCAGTAACATCTTGGGAGTGCCACAAGATAAATGCCACCATGCCATGCTGCAATGATGAAGTAATTTTTGGAAAAGGAACATCTATAAAAGTATTGAGTGTATAAATGAACTATCTTGGCAAAAGTTGGATTTTCTGTATTGTATGTACATTTCTGTTTGATCTTATTAAAAATTCTAATACATGGTCATATCAGAATATTTTGACCACCCTGGTTTGGAATGAATTCAACCTGGGACATCACAGATGCCATGTGAGAGGGTTTGCTTGATGTATAAATAAGTGAGCACACCAGTGAGTTGTAGCAGAGTGTAAAACTCTGGGTAAAGGACATGATTTGACTGATGTCCATAAAAGCATGATAATAGGGTGCCAGCTGAAGCATGGTGGTGGTAGCATTTAAGAAACTATTAACTTTGTGGGATGTTCTAGAGCTGCTGTAGTGAAGGTGTACTGAGAATGGACTTCTCATACATTTAGTACCTCCCAGTGGTGCCCCACAGGCCATTGATGCCAGAGTCTGCATCTGTTTCTAGTTTAGCAGTTTATCTCATGATACATTTACACCAGAGCCCAGTATTCCACCTTCAACTGACTTCTGCTGACCTCTAGCTGAAGTAATGATGTCACATTGATGATCTAGTTACACATATGTTGGTGGGAGGATACATGTTTAGGTATAAAGAGACAAGTCAAATAGTTAAACCTCCCAGTTCAGCATTACTGCACAACTGAACCGAATCACCTCCAACTGTTTATTTCAAATGGACAACATAGACTATGGACAAAATGTTTCATATCAGTACTGCTTTCCTGACAACAACTCATCCTGTATAAAGGAGGTCCATGCAGGCTCTGGGAGTTTATTGTTGTATGTTGTTCTGTCATGTGTATCTGTGTGCACTGTGTTTCTGAACCTGCTGGTGATCATCTCCATCTCTCACTTCAAACAGCTCCACACTCCAACCAACCTGCTCATCCTCTCTCTGGCTGTGGCAGATCTTCTCGTGGGACTGTTTGTTATGCCTGTGAATATAATGCAGTTGATAGACACTTGTTGGTATTTTGGGAAAACTGGATGCTCTATTTATCAACTGATCAATTATTTCTCAACTTCTGAATCTCTCTGTAATCTGGTTTTCATTGCAGTTGATCGGTACATTGCTATCAATGACCCTCTACTGTATACCAGCAGAGTCACTGTTTGCAGAATGTCTATGTGCATAATTCTAGGCTGGACGTGTTGTATACTATATGTTACTATACTTATGTACTTTAATGACCATCTTCTTCCATCTCAGATGTCAATTAGATGTTATGGAGAGTGTGTTCTGGTTATAAATGATTTGTGGGTTATTATTGACCTTGTGGTTTCATTTGTAGCCCCTTGCTCAGTTATACTTGTCTTGTATTTAATAATTTTTAATGTGGCGAGACGTCAAGCCAAAGCTGTTCGAGCGGTGATGATTGATGCCTCACAAAACAACAGAGTTAAACTTTCAGACTCTACTGAAACTAAAGCAGCTAAAAAATTAAGTACTTTAATTTTCATTTATCTTGCTTGCTGGATTCCATTTTATTTAAATTCTTTAACAGTTGAAAGTTTCACTTCATTTTCAGTGATGTGGAATGTTTTTAGTTGGCTAATATACCTTAACTCTGCTGTGAATCCACTAATATATGCCATATTCTATTCATGGTTCAGGGCATCAGTTAAGTGTATTGTAACTTTCAGAATATTCAAATCTTCATCTTCAAGGTTTAATTTGCTTCCAGAGCGTTTTTAAATTTTAGGCTGATTTAGCAAACAGATTAAATTGAGACTTGAGCTTTGTAGCACATTTCACAACATTGTAGTTTTAACCTTGGAGGTCCTGGAGAAAAAATACAGTTTTAGTGTAATAAACTGTTAATGTAAATTGACATAAATTAATCAGATGTATGTGTAGGTTTTTGGTTTGTTTGTTTGTTTGTTTTTTAGTTTACAGAAACCTGATTCCTTAAGTGTACACACCCCTAAAATAATACATTTTTCAAACTGACTTATTTTGAGTTGCTTTGGGTTTTGAGTTTTGTTTTGAGTTGCATTAAACTTTTAGCTGGTCTGAATGTTAATGAGAAAATTCTTCCATGTCTTCTCAACAGTTTTGGAGGATGTCTTGTTCTTCCTAATATTACTTAATGATTGTCTTCATTGCATCCCGTGTGAATATTCCATTGAATATTATTTTGTACTCCTGTCTTTTTTACATTGTTCAACACTTTGATCCCATTTCTGTGCTACATAAAGACAGTGAGATCATTATTATCCATTGTCACAAAATTTTACATATGCAACTATGATATTGTACGTTTTTTTCACCTAATTTCCTCCCCAATGTAAAGTTAGCCAAGGCATTTGGAGGAAAGTGCAGGAAACCCAGCTCTGATGGATCAGCTTGCAGATGCCTGAAATAGCCAACATTGCATGCTAGTAATGATGGGGAGAGAGCACCATCTACACACAGCTAATTTTGCACTTTCAGGCCCTGGCTCATTCTCATTGTATCAAGTCCTCTAAGCCATTAAGGGTCAATGATAGTGTACATTTTGTATAAAATAACTTCACCTTATATGTGCTGGTCTGGTGTTGGTTTACATAAGACACGTCCAACTCCAGTGCAGGAGGACTGGATTCCAGCACAGTTTGGTGATTGCCCTGTCCTGACACTTCAAATAAACATGCTCATTACCTGCTGAGCTGAATCAGGTGTGTTTGATTAGGAAGATCACCAAGCTGTTGGCCCATGCTGGTTGTGCCTTTTGAGTCTACAAGTGTGTTTCTACTTTATTAGTTTATGTTACACACATCACACTCAAACTGGGGCCTAATGCTCCACCTTCAGCTGACTTCTGGTGACCGCTAGCTAAAGTAATGATGTCACAGGAAATCACAGATCAATGATTGAATTAAGAGATGACATAGCCATTCATATGTCTTCTTCTGATACTCTGCTGTGGTAGATATTACTTAGGGTAATAGACAATATCCATTGCCAGTTTTAGACAAATTCACAGTTCTCTATAACCCAAAAGCAGCAGCCCTATCACACCTCTGACAGAGCCACTACCCTTGCATTCTACCCATGTCACTCAGGCTGCACTTAAGACTTGTGAAGCTGATTTGAGCTGGCTCTTCAGGAGACAAAAGACCAGAATGGCACTGTGGGTCTGTACACTGCCTCCCCCTCCTCAAAACCTGGACAGACCAACTGCCTCAAGCATTTACAAAATATAAAACAGATCACTGGACTTGTGTGAAGTCCCTTCCTGCTTCAAATGCTCCAAAATCATCCAAGTCCCCATGAAACCATCACAGGACTGAATGATTATAGGCCTGTCATACTAACATCTGTGGTCATGTGAAAGATGTCACAGGCCATCTGCTGAATCCCATGCCGTTTGCCTACTGTCAAATAGGTCTGATGATGATGCAGTAAACTTGGGGTTGCAATACATACTGCAACACGTTGAACAACCTAGGTCATATGCAAGAATTTTGTTTCTGGATTTCAGTTTAGCATTTAACACCATATTCTCAGAAATCTTCTCATACACATTCTCCCAGCTCACTGTATCTGTCAGTGGAACAACAGCTTCCTGACAGGCAGAAAGCAGCAGGTGCAGCTGAGAGAAAATACATCCAGTACACAGACAATTAGCACTGCCGCTGCTCAAGAATGTATAGTCTCCCCAGTACTCTTCTCTCTCTCCACCAATGACTGCACCTCCAAGGACAAATCTGTTAATCTACAGTGTGCAGATAAAACTAGTCATCAAACAAATCCAGGATGACAACAAGCCTGCATACTAGCAGTAGGTAGAATGGCTGGTGCTCTGGGGCAGTCAGAACAACATGGAGTTATACATACTCAAGACTGAAAATGACAGTGGACTTTAGAGACACCAGTCAGCCCCTCACAATTTTCAACAGCTGTGTGTCAAGTGAGGAGACCTTCAGATTTCTGCAAATGATTGATTTCCAAGACCTGACACGGGAGCATTGACTCCATCCTCAACAAGCCTCAGTGGAAGATGTACTTTCTGGCAAATGAGGAAGCTGGGTTTAAACTACAATGCACTCACTTTTTGAAGATTTTAACACCAGACCCCACCTGGCCAACAGAGTTCCTGAACAAAGGACGTGACACCAAACGGCAACCATGAGGGAAACATGCCAGCATCAGGAACAGGCTGAGGGCAAGAGCACACTGCACTCCCCTGCCCACCATCCTGCTCTCTAAAGTTCAGTCTCTGGAGAACAAGCTTGATGAACTCAGCCAGGGTGCAGTTCCAAAGAAACATTTGGGACTGCAACCTTCTCTGCTTCACTGAGTCATGGATTAATTCAACAATACCAGACCACACCATCCAGCTGGCCCAGTCCTTCTCTGTCCATTGCATGAATAGGACAGCAACATAAGCAAAAAAGGGATAGTGGGGTTCCCATGATGGTCAACAGCAGCTGGTGTGACTAAGCCAAGGTCGTGCCTCTCACTTGCTCTGGCACACCGTACATGGAGCTACTCGCCCTCATTCTTTGTCCTTTCTACCTCCCCTGCGAATTCTCCTCAATAATCGTCTGCACAATCTACATTCCACTGCACACTAACATGGACACCACACTGTGAAATTCATGAAGCTATCACACATTTTCAAGCCAAGCACTGAGACACTATGCTGATCATCATCAGAGATTTTAACAATGTCAACCTCAATAAAGGAGTCCCCAACTTCTATCAGCATATCAAATGCCCCAACAAGGGAAACAGAACACTGGACTGTTGCTACAAAGACAAATACAAAGCACCATTTTAACCACCATTTGGAAAATCTGACAATGCAGACTTTTTCCTCCTGCCACTGGCTGAGTTAGCATCCACCAGTGCAGAGGGAGGTTACAAGTTGGACAGACATTGGCTGTGCTGCAAGACACCCTAGAGGATGATGATTGGGTCATTTTCTAACCTAGCTCTGATGATGTCAATATATTTATAGAAACTGTCATGGGCTTTGTGGGGAAACTGATGGATGACATTCTGCAGAAAAGGACTTTTAAAACATTTGCCAACCAGAACCTGTGGGTAGACAGCTCCAAACTCAAGACCCTGAAAGCCTTAACCACTGCCTACAATGCAGGACTCATCAGAAGCATGGGAGAATACAAAGTGGCATCCTATCAGACATGCAGTGTAGTGAAATCATCACTTCATCACTTCTTCACTCCTAGATGCCACAGATCCTCTGCAGTTTGCATACCACCTCAACCACTCTGCAGAAGATGCCATCTCTCTCATGCTTCACACCACATTCTCAGGTCTGGAGACTAGGAGGGATAATTATGTTCATTTAATGTTTGTGGACTACCGCTCAGCCTTCACCATGATTATTCCTTCCAAACTCAACCTGAAATTGGACAATCTGGGGCTCCATCCAACCCTGCACCATTGGGTCTCTAGTGTCCTAAAGAACAGATCAGAAGTTGGTGGGTGGGCAAACATGTCTCACAACCTCTCAACTTCAGCACCGGAGCCCCCTAAGGTTGTGTCCTAAGCCCCGTACTGCACTCATTGTACACCCATGAATGTGGCCACTTCTAGCTCCAACACCATCATAACATTACTGATGATATGCCTGATCTGCAAAAATGACAAGAGTGCATAGCTGGAAAAAATTAAACAAACTGGAGGATTGGTGCCGGGGCAATAATCTCCTCAACATCAGCAAAACAAAAGAAGTGATATTGGACTTCAGCTGGAAGCAAGCAAAATCCTACCACCTTACAACTATCAACAGGACCTTGGTGGAAAGAGTGGACAGTTTCAAGTACCTTGGTGTAAACATCTCACAGGACTTTAAGTGAGCTCCTTTTGAGATTAAGTCAATTTTATATTTGTTTAAAAATCAAGCTTCTAGCATCTGGGGGAAGAATGGAGAGGCACAGATTCTAAGGTGTCTGATGTCAAGTTTGATGTTTTTGCAATCTGTGATGGCTTGAAGTGCCATATCATCTGCTGGTGTTGGGCCACTGTGTTTTACCAAAGTCAACAGAGACATCTTCTAGGAGATTTTAAAGCATTTTCATGCTTCCTTTGTTCACAAGCTCTATGGAGATGTCCATTAATTTTTTCCTGCAGGATGAAGCAGCTGCCCATAGTGCCAAAACTACTATTGACCATAATTTAACTGTGCTTGATGGGCTAAACAATTCTCCGGACCCGAACTCCACGAAATCTATACAGAATTGTGAAGAGGAAGATGACAAATGCCTGACCCAGGAATACAGACAAACTGAAATTCAAAGAAACACAACTTGTACTTCAGTAGCATCTTGGCACTGCCACAAGCTAAAGGCCTCCATGTCATGCTGCACTGATTTGGTAATTCATGGTAAAGGAATCACAATGATATTATATATATGTTACCGGCAATGTATAGAAACCCAGCATTCTATAGAATACATAGGCAATGTATACAATCCCTGTCGTTTTAGGCAAGGTATGAAATATCTGTGTCCTAGGCATTACATAAAATGCCTAGGCATTATAAAGAATGATGAGAACAGCTCAGGCCAAGTGTGAAAGGCATTTGTTATTTTGGCACTTAGGGTTAGGGTTAGGTTTGGGGGTAGGGTTAGGGTTAGTGTTACGGTAGGGTTAGGGTTATGGTTAGGGTTAATGTTATGGTTAGGGTTATGGTGGGAAAGTATATTCTACACTCTGCCTGTTTGTCATTTAGGTATTCTATAGAAGGACTAGGAAATTTGACAACCCCTTGACGACCTATTTTCGGCATTGTATATACGTTGCCTAGGTACATACTTGGCAAAACTTGAACATTTCTGTATATCCTTTTCTGTTTGATCATATTAAATATTCTAATACATGGTCATATGAGAATATTATGACCACCCCTGGTTTGGAATTAACTCAACCTGGGACATCACAGAAGACATGTGACAGGGTTTGCTGTATGTATAAATAAATGAGCACACCAGTCAGTTGTAACAGAGTATAAAACTGTCATCATGGGTAAAGGACGTGAAGTGACTGATGTCCAAAGAAGCATTATAATGGGTTAGCAGGTGAAGCATGGTGGTGGTGGTGGCATCTCAGAAACCGTTAACTTTGTGGGATGTTGTAGAGACACTGTAGTCAAGGCATACTGTGAATGGACTTTGTGTATATTTACTGCTTCCCAGCAGCATAACAGTGGTGCCCAACGGGCTATTGATGCCAGAGGGAAACAATGATTACAGCAAGTGGTTCAGCGCAATCAGTGCACCAGTTTATCTCTATTAGCACTTTTCCACCAACACGGAACCAGCACCGTTCTGGTTCATGAACTTAATTTTGAACCGTTCGGCGCATTTGCATCAACAAAAATAGCGCCCTGAACCAGGAACGTTCGTTCGCAGCGTGAACCAAAAAATACTTGGTTTTTCAGTGCAAACCAAACGCGCCTGCACACTCAACGCAAGAAGATAGCGACTCATAGCGTACAGTGGTCCACTGAAGAAACTCTGTTTTTGTTATCTATTTGGTGTTCCCCTGAGTTTCAGGAGAAACTTGAGGGGAGTATTAGAAAGGAGAAACTCTACAGCGAGCTAGTGGAGGATTTAGCTCAGGCAGGTTTTGTTCGTTCAAGAGAGCAAGTGATAAATAAGCTAAAGAAGCTAAAAAAGGACTACAGAGATTCTCAAAAGGACCTATCGTGCAGTGGAGCTGGACGAGGGAAGATAATATTTGACTTGTGAATAGAAACAAACATTTGTACCAAGAGCACCGCCATCTTTGCTTATAATTCTGCTTTGTTGATGATGTACACCATGACGTATCCTTGGTTCAACTAAAACTAGTGGAAATGCGGGCTGGTTCACTAAAAAGCACCGAAGTTCTCATAAGCCCGAACGGCACCAGTTCAAGAACCAGAGTTATTTTGGTGGAAAAGTGCTATATAATGTGTACATTGAGATGCTGGATTTATGATTTTCATGAGCTGTAAGTCATAATAATCAACATTAAAACAAAAAAGGCTTTTAATACACATACACATGTAATCAATATAAAATATAATACTATGTAAAAATGTAATTCTAAACAAAAAACTTTTTCACAATATTCCAACAGACTGATGCTTTTTTAGGCAGTCTCTCAACATACCATTACATGGCCTGAAATTCATTTTTCAAAATGGGGTGGAATTCCCCCCTTAAATGTGTCACATAAGGGGGATTTCTACATTTTAGGGGGGAGGATACTACTGTTGAGCTTAACTACAGGTCTTACTTTGTCCTTTTGAAAGTTTTGTTGCTGTGTTTCAATGTAAGATATTAGCTGAACTATATATACACATTTTTAGCCGAATCAGCCTCACACTTTCTTTTCAGTGCTGCTATATGAGAAACACTAGCCGAGTGGCAACTTAAAGTCAATGTTTTGTAGCATCAGCTGGTAAAAGACACAGCACCATACATTTTACAAATTGAGCAGTTCATTTGACCTCTGTTAAGTTCGAGTCAAGGATATATTCTTGGCCAAATGGCCTGAAACTTATCTTTAGACTGCTGCTTTAGTTTGGTACCATCACCTGTCTGTGAATCCTAAGGATTACTTTTGTTAACGTCACTGGTGCTGCTGTTTGCACATGTCTGTTCTGGTAATTACCTCCCCAGAAAATCCCCTATAAAGAAACTACAATAAAATGCTTTTAATGGTAACTTCTACACACCTAGACAAGACACCAAAATCACTTTCATGTTTATCAGGCCTTATAGTCCAAAGATAAGAGGGGAGTGTAATTTTGGCAAGTGTTATGTTAGGATTGCCGAAATCATACTCCAAGACACTAAGGAAGTTTGAATATAACAATAAGAATGAGGAGAACATAACGACATAAGGAAGGACAGCATGAAAATGAGAGCTGGAGAGAGAGATAGAGAGAAAGAGACACAGACACTCAGAAGGTGAACAGAAAACAGACACTAGCTAATATGCCAGGTAAATAAGGGAACTATGGGTATTGCAAGGACTGGGAAAAAGAAAAAGGTTTGATATAATGGATTAAAAGTGTTCCTAATGACGAGAAAAGGACATAATGCAAATACTGCAAATGTGAAATGAAAAATCAGTTCCTTTTTTTCTTTTGTGCTAATTATATTACTATTAAATGTTCTTGACTGGGATATAAAACTGTGATAAAAGAACTAATTAACCCTAATGTTACTGTCAGGCCTTCCCTCATGTCCTTAGTCCCCGTGTTCTGTGTTTGTCTCCCTCTTGTGTTCTAGTTATGTATTGCATATATGTAACTTCCTGTTCAGTCATGTGTTTCTGTGATTACTGTGTTCAGGTGTCTCTTGTTTAGTGTACCCTTATAAGCCCTGTTTACCCAGCCTTCATTGTTGGTCATTTTGTCTTTGCTTGTCAAGCCCATGTCTGCACCTTGGATTATCTTGTTCCTTGTGTCTAGTTAAGGTTTGTGACCTCTTTGTTTTACTGTGTTTTCTTGTCTAGTTTTATGTCCTAGTTATGAATGAATGCATACACTTATATAGCGCCTTTCTAGATACCCAAGGACGCTTTACAATCAACACACTCCATTTACACACACTCAGCCACACGCACACCGGCGAGAAGCGGCAGCCAATCACGCACAGCATACTCTCAACAGGAAACAACCGTCCACCTGGAGGACTGTATCGAGCACTAGGGGGATCACCCATATCTGGGCATTCAAATATACATACACAGACATACACATTCATACACACCAGGGTAATTTTTTTTGAGTATCCAATTCACCTGATCTCCATGTTTTTGGACTGTGGGAGGAAACCGGAGTGCCCGGAGGAAACCCACGCAGACAACATGGAAACTCCGCTCAGATGGGGAATCGAACCCAAGACCTTCAGTGCTGAGAGGCGAACGTGCTAACCACTAAGCCACCATGCCGCCCCAAAAATGGACTAGTTATATTTTAGTTTGTTACAGCCATTGTGCTGCCTTTGTTTTCTTTAGTGTTTGTCAATAAAACCACCTTTTAGTTATCTCCTCTGTGTTCACCCCTCTATCTTGGCTTCCGCCTCACAGTTACCATAGTATTTTGTTTATTATCAGTCATTAATAATAAGTCGTACACTCATAGATGTTTTTCCAATTGCTTCAAACGTGTGACAGACATTTCCTGCATTTCCCAGGTTTGCATAAAAAAAACCCTTCTTGTGAACCATTCGAGAGGTAATGTGATGTAAATAAGAGTCGGGAGGGCTAGTGTGTAGGGGCTAGGGAGCATGTCTTGGAGTTTTGTTTTGGTATTCGGCCTCCGCCGCACAGCTCGATTCAGCCTCGGCGCTCGCTTGGCTTAACTCGTGGGTGTGCGTGTGTGTTTGTGTGAATGTAGCATAATTCGTGCTCTATTTTATATAAATATTTTTTTCTTTTGTGGAAAGAGGACTTTACTCTACCTAAAACTGAGGGATACTCTCTGTCAGACTGAATGTGCTACGACGCACTGATTTGCATGACAAGCGCAGCAGAGCAGCAGACAAAGGGTGTTAATGGCTCCAGCATTCCAGTGCAGGGGAGAGAGATGACAAAAATTTATCAGGTTGGGAACTGTAGTTTAAGCTTCTTAAGGGCGGGTTTTAGACTGACTTTGGGTTGGATAGTTTTGCTGGACCTGGCAACCCTGGCTGTGTGATGCGTGTGCACAAAAGGGGAGTCGGATTCTGGCGGGGAGTCAGAATTCGGCATAACACCGGTGCTATTTTCTGAGCGGGTTCAATTTCAGATGATGGAGATTTGTGTTTTAGCCAGCGCTCCATGTTTGTGTACCACACGTTATCAGTGACTGTGTTGGTTCTGAAAGTTGACTGAGAGAAATAATGACTCTAAAGCAGAAGGTTCTCGTAGATCTGTGGACAGAGGAAAAGTGAACGCTACGAGTGCAGCATCCAGTACAGAAGTCAGTCCACCCGACCATCTGTCTGTTTCACAATCCAAACCGAGCTAATGTTTTGCTGAATGTTTTTGCTGTAATTGTGTGCGGGAGTTTCCTGCATTATTAAGGCTAAAATTGCGGGAATCGAAGAAATAGTGCGCAACTCCCACAAAACCGCACTGAAATTCAGGCCCTGCATTACATACCAAAACGCAACAGTTTTGCAGGTTTTTCTGGCTGTTGGAAAATTCTGATTACATCTTTTGAATCTGCATGTGTTTCTAGTTTAGTAGTTTATCTCATGATACATTTACACCTGAGCCCAGTATTCCACCTTCAACTGACTTCTGCTGACCTCTAGCTGAAGTAATGATGTCACAGTGATGATCTAGCCACTCCTATGTTAGTAGGAGGATTCATGTTTAGGTATAAAGAGACATGCCAAAGAGGTAAATCTCACAGTTTAGCATTACTAATCAACTGAACTGTATCACCTCCAGCTGTCTGTTTCAGATGGATGACATAAAATATGGACAAGACATTTCATATCGGTACTGCTTTCCTGAAAACAACTCATCCTGCAGAAAGGAGGTCCATGCAGGCTCTGGGAGTTTATTGTTGTATGTTGTTCTCTCATGTGTATCTGTGTGCACTGTGTTTCTGAACCTGTTGGTGATCATCTCCATCTCTCACTTCAAACAGCTCCACACTCCAACCAACCTGCTCATCCTCTCTCTGGCTGTGGCAGATCTTCTCGTGGGGCTGATTGTTATGCCTGTGAATATAATGCAGTTGATAGACACTTGTTGGTATTTTGGGAAAACTGGATGCTCTATTTATCAACTCATCAATTATTTTGCAGCTTCAGAATCTCTCTGTAATCTGGTTTTCATTGCAGTTGATCGGTACATTGCTATCAATGATCCTCTACTGTATACCAGCAGAGTCACTGTTTCCAGAATGTCTATGTGCATAATTCTAGGCTGGACTTGTAGTATACTATATGTTACTATACTTATGTACTATAATAACCATCTACTTCCATCTCAGATGTCAATTAGATGTTATGGAGAGTGTGTTTTGGTTATTACTGAATTGTGGATCATTATTGACCTTCTGTTTACAGTTGTAGCCCCTTGCTCAGTTATACTCATTTTATATTCAATCATTTTTAATGTAGCGAGACGTCAAGCCAAAGCTATTCATGCAGTGATGATTGATGCCTCACAAAACAACAGAGCTAAACTTTCAGGCTCTACTGAAACTAAAGCCGCTAAAAAATTAGGTGCTTTAATTTTCATTTATCTTGCTTGCTGGATTCCATTTTATTTAAATTCTTTAACAGATGAAAGTTACAATTCATCTTCAGTGACATGGAATGTGTTTAGCTGGCTAATATATCTTAACTCCTCTGTGAATCCACTAATATATGCCATAGTCTATCCATGGTTCAGAGCATCAGTTAAGTATATTATAACTTTCAGAATATTCAAATCTTCATCTTCAAGGTTTAATTTGCTTCCAGAGCGTTTTTAAATTTTAGACTAATTTTGCATACAAATATAACGAGTTTTGTACCACATTACACACCATTATAGTTTTAACATTTGATCCTTGAGAACAAAATTAAGTTTTAGTGTAATAAACGGTTAATGTAAACTGACATGAAAAATAATCAGATGTATGATTTATTTATTTTATTTACAGAAACCTGTTTCCATAGGTGTACACACCTGTAAATGAATATGTATTTTAGCTGTTTTATTTTGAGTCGTTTTTTGAAACTAAATGTATATTCATGAACATTTTAGCTGATGTGAATGCTAGTTAAAAAAGACATCCATGTCTTCTCATCAGTTTTGGAGGATGTCTTGTTCTTTCTGATATTTCATGATTGTCCTTATTAAATTCCATGTGAATATTCCATTGATTATTATTTTATATCGTTCAACACTTTGATCCCATTTTTTGTGTTACATAAAGACATAATCATTGTTATCCATAATCACAAATTTAAAAAAAAATTTAAACATGCAACTATGGGACTATAAGTTTCATTCAATCCCCCCCAATGCAAAGGCAAAGTGCACTGGGAGGACAGTGCAGGATCCTCAGCTCAAATGGATCAGCTTCCAGAGGTCTGGAACAGCAGACATTGCATGGAAGTAGTGATGGGAAGAGAGAGCACCATCGACCCACCTAGAGACAACACAGACAATTTTGCTTTCTTTGGCCCGGGCTGTAGCCATCTAAACATAGTATCAATGCCAGTGTAAGTTTTGTATAAGTTAAGTTTACCTTATATGTGCTGGTCTGGTCTTGGTTTAAATTATCAACCAGCTTCCTAAACCCAGCATATATACTGGGTTTTTCTTGTACTTGGCTGGTTGTGCCTTTTGAGTCTATAAGTGTATTTATATTTTAGATGTTTATCCCATGTTACACACATCACACTCACACTGGGGCCTAATGCTCCAACTTCAGCTGACTTCTGGTGACTTCTAGCTGAAGTAGTGATGTTGCAGTAAATTGCAGATCTACAATTAATTTAGGAGATGATCTAGCCACTCAAATGCCTGTCATGCTAATGTCTGTGGTCATTAAATCTTTTGCATGGCTGGTGTTGGCACACCTGAAAGATGTCACAGGCCTCTCATATACATTCACCCAGCTCACTGTATCTGCCAGCATCTGTCAGTGGAACACCAGCTTTCTTACAGACAGGGAACAGCAGGTGCAGCTGAGAAAAAAAAAATCCAGTACACAGACTATCAGCACTGGTGCTGCTCAAGGATGTGTACTCTCCCCACTATTCTTTCTCTGCACCAATGACTGCACCTCCAAGGACAAATCTGTTAATCTCCTACAGTTGTCAGATAACACTAGTCATCAAACTCATTCAGGATGGCAACAAGTCTGCATACCAGCAGGAGGTAGAATGGCTGGTGTTTTGGTGCAGTCAGAACAACATGGAGTTGTACATGTTCAAGATTGTGGAGATGACAGTGGACTTTAGAGACACCAGTCAGTCCCTCACAATCTTCAACAGCTCAGTGTTAAATGAGGAGACTATTTAACATCAGAGAGTCCAACATCAACTCCATGCTCAACAACTGATTCATTGGGGGATGTACTTTCTTTGTCAAATGAGGAAGCTGGACAGACCAATCAGTGGCTGTGCTGCAAGACACCCTAGAGGATGATGATTGGGTCATTTTCTAACCTAGCTCTGATGATGTAAATATATTTATGGAAACTGTCATGGGCTTTGTTTGGAAATTGATGGATGACATGTTGCAGAAAAAGTCCCATGGTAGACAGCTCCATACTCAAGGCCCTGAAAGCTTTAACCACTGCCTACAATGCAGGACTCATCAGCTGAAGCATGGGCAAATACAAAGTGGCATCTTATCAGATGTGCAGTGTAGTGAAAGAGGTGATGCAGTGCTATGGAGAGAGACTTGTGTCACAATTCCAACAAGGCAGTTCCAGAACACTGTGGTATGGACTACAGACAATGAAGGACTACAAGGACCCTTCATCAAAACTGGTAAGCCCAGATATTTTTCTGGCAAACAAGCTGAACAATGCTACCAGTGGTGCTAAAGGTGCTAATGACACCAACTGCACAAGTGGTGCTAATGACACTAACAGTGTGGTGATTCCCTGAGGTCAGTGCCTTTTCAACATTGTGGTGAGAGATGTCCAGAAAGTGTTCAGGACTTTTAATACCAGGAAGGCTACAGGGCCCAACGGCATCCTAATATCCTGTAGCTCTGAAGCCAATTATGATGAAATGTTTAGAGAAGCTGATCAAAGACTTCATCACTTCCTCACTCCCAGATACCACAGATCCTCTGCAGTTTGCATACCAACACAGCCATTCTACAGAAGATGCCATCTCTCACCTGCTTCACACCACACTCTCAGATCTGGAGACTATGAGGGATAATTATATTCACTTAATGTTTGTGGACTACAGCTTGTTAGAAACCTCTTTTTCATAGATGCATAAGACAGGTCATTGGAGTTCAGGTCTGATGTCCTGCTCCTAAATTCATGGCTCCACAGACATGCTTTGAGAAGGTTACAGGTCACATTGAAAACACAGCAACACCAGATTGCTCTTGCTTTGCTGCAATTACAAACTAAACGCACTGTTTAGTGTGGTTTCGGTACCATGTGCACGAGTTTCAGCTGAGTGGCGCGTGCCACGCCCTCTCACAAAGCCTTGCCTGTGAAAGCGAAACTAGGGGCGGTTTCTCACAGTTTAAAAAGGCGGTCTGGTGAAGCTGATTTCCAAACTCACACCAGCTGTGGACAATCCACCTATTTAAACACTCTAAACCGGCGAAGCTGCGGCGTCTGCTGTTGTGTGCAGCCCATCTCGTGTGAAGACCTAATTGGGTAAAGACCTGTGAGTCTACCTGTGCGAGTCCACTGAGCAAGGCCACCAACAAGGCAGCCAGTCCTACTGCCTCAGCCATGTGTTATCAGTACATCCCTGTTATCGCTGGGTCCTACAGAAAGCGCAGAACTCTATACCGGCACCAAAACCATGCTAACCTCAGGCCAGTAACGCAGACCTCTCCCACTTCTACTACTCTTTCCGTGGGTTTATGAAACTGCCAGTCAGCTGTGAACAAGGCTGACTTTATCGCCTCCTATGCGAATCATTTATCTCTGCAACTACTGGCTCTGATGGAAACTTGGATCAAATCAGAAAATACTGCTACACTGGCGGCACTATCAAATAATTATTCCTTCAGCCACACCCCTCACCCTTCTGGAGGAGCTGGGGGTACAGGCTTGCTAATTGCTAACGGCTTACAATATACCACTCTACTACCCTCAACCACATATACCTCTTTTGAATACCACGCCACACTGGTTAGCTCACCAGTCAAACTTGGCATTATTGTCATTTATCGTCCTCCTGGGCAACTGGGCGAATTTATTGATGAACTAGACATGTTACTGTCTTCCATCCCAAAGCATGAGTGTCCCATGCTCATTCTAGGTAACATGAATATCCACCTTGACTGCCCCGGCTCTATTGATTTCAAATCTCTCATGCATTCCTTCGATTTAGAGCTGGTCTCCTGCCCCCCGACTCATAAAGCTGGAAACAACTTAGACCTAATTTTCACATGTTATTGTGATGCTGACTCACGAACGGTCACTCCTCTACATGTATCAGACCACTTCATTATTCAGCTCAGTATCAGCATTCACAGGAAAACTACTGCTGCTCCAGCCATGGTAACTTTCCGATGCAATCTCAAAGACCTTAGTGTAGAGCAATACTTATCGCTGGTTGCCACTACTATGCCTCCACTGGGCTCATTCTCCGCTCTCAGCATAAATGCTGCCATAAACACGCTCTGCTCCACGCTGAGCTCTTGTCTGGACAGATTCTGTCCAATGACGTCTCAAACTATCCACACTAAGAAGCCACAGCCATGTCCACAGCTTTCTTGTAAGTGAGTGTCACCTCTGTCAGCAGCTTTCTCTGGTTTGCTTCACTGTTTACACTGCATACCATTGAACATATATTTATTTTCCCATCCTGCCTGACATCTTCTGCATTCTGCCTATTTTTTCTTTCTGCTGAGCAGCCATGTCTACCCAAAAGCTCAGGAACAGTAATGTAGGTGTAATGTCATTAAGGTTTAATATTGGGGGGGGGAGGAGATGTGGAGCATTTGGTTTTATGTGACTGTGTCTGGTTTCGGTATCATACTGATCTTTTAAACAATATTTATGTAAATCATCTAATCTAAAGTTCA
>BRDA01088424.1:0-17176 GCA_036984385.1 Crenuchus spilurus
ACATGTGTATAACAAAACATGTGTAATTGCAATAATTTTCTAGGAGAAATACTTCATTTTCTGGAAAAAATTCAGGGGTGCCAACACTTTCGGCCTTGACTGTATGTTTGACTGATATGCCATACTATATGTCTTGTGGCCATAGCCTCCCACCTCATGGGCTCATCTCAGGCATGTCATACATGGACCTGTGGTTGAATAGCTGCATCAAACAGAGTAACCCATAGCTTCATGTCTTGTGCATATGCGCTAGTGCCCAGCGATTAAAGGCACATATGACCCATGATTTGTGTTGCCACATTTGTACGTGGCTTATATTGATATTGCTCATCGTTTATCAGCATAAAAAACCTGTAGTCCATATTATCAGAACTTTTGTAGTTTACATGGGCACCATCAGCAGTTAATGACATAAAGAGCATAGCCTAAACTACTAATAATAAAAAAGAAAGGAGAGATCTGTAAAACTAACTTGCAATTGGGATTTGGACTGCTGCTGCCAAGAACTACTAAGCACTACATTGTGCTAAAGAGTTAATTTCGTAGGGTACAAAAAGCTGAATTTTGGTCTGGTTTGCACAAGTTTAAGTCTTTATGCTGAGCCAGCTAGTTGAAGCCCTTATAAATAGACCAGCAGCAAGCTGGCATTTAATGCCTTGTGTACTATATAGCTTCCCTCTAGTGGTAGAAGAATGGCATGACGGACAGTCCCTAACAGTGACCTTCAGTTTGAATGCAACCTCAAGTATGGTACTGCATTCAGTTTTCTCTAATGAAATGGGGACTCATTAAGATCAAATTGTCTTGCTCTAGATAGCACATCATCACAATTAATTGAAGAATGGCTGCCCCATGTGAAGGATAGTCAATAGGGCACTTTCTATATTTTTTCCAACCATGGTGTGGACACTTTCTGTAAAAATGAAAGTATGAGATAGTATGAATATATAACACACACATATTTATGTATATATATACAGTGAGGAAAATAAGTATTTGAATACCCTGCAAATTTGCAAGTTCTCCCACTTAGAAATAATAGAGGGGTCTGAAATTTCGATCTTGGGTGCATGTCCACTGTGAGAGACATAATCTAAAAGAAAAAATTTAGAAATCACAATGTATGATTACTGCTGCAAATAAGTATTTGAACATGTGTGAAAATCTATGTTAATATTAGCCTTTGTTTGCAATTATAGAGGTCAAACATTTCCTGTAGTTTTTCACCAGGTTTGCACACACTGCAGCAGGGATTGTGGCCCATTCCTCCACACAGATCTTCTCCAGATCAGCCAGGTTTCTGGGTTGTCGCTGAGAAACACAGAGTTTGAGCTCCCTCCAAAGATTGTCTATAGGGATTAGGTCTGGAGACTGGCTAGGCCACTCCAGAACCTTGATATGCTTGTTACGGAGCCACTGCTTGGTTATTCTGGCTGTGTGCTTTGGGTCATTGTCATCTTGGAAGACCCAGCCACGACCCATCTTCAATGCTCTAACTGAGAGAAGGAGGTTGTTCCCCAAAATTTCTCAATACATGGCCACGGTCATCCAGTCCTTAATACAGTGCAGTCATCCTGTCCCATGTGCAAAAAAACACCCCCAAAACATGATGCGTCCACCCACATGCTTCACAGTAGGGATGGTGTTTTTGGGATGGTACTCATCATTCTTCTTCCTCCAAACACGGCCAGTGAAAAAAAGACCAAAAAGTTCTATTTTGGTCTCATCTGACCACAGCACTTTCTCTCATGACTCCTCTGGATCATCCAAATGGTCATGGGCAAACTTAAGACGGGCCTGGACGTGTGCTGATTTAAGCAGGGGAACCTTCCTTGCCATGCATGACTTTAAACCATGACTTCTTAGTGTATTAGCAACAGTAACCTTGGAAACAGGGGTGCCAGCTCTCTTCAGGTCATTGACCTGCTCCTCCCGTGTAATTCTGGGCTGATTCCTCACCTTTCTTAGGATCATTGATACACCACGAGATGAGGTGAGATCTTGCATGGAGCCCCAGTCCGAGGGAGATTGACAGTCATGTTTAGCTTCTTCCATTTTCTAATAATTGCTCAAACAGTTGATCTTTTTTCACTAAGCTGCTTGGCAATTGCTCCATAGCCCTTTTCAGTCTTGAGAAGGTTTACAATCTTGTCTCTGGTGTCTTTGGACAGCTCTTTGTTCTTAGCCATGTTAGTACTTGGAGTCTTGTGATTCCCCAACTGATTGTGTGGGGTGGGCAGGTGTCTTTATGCAGCTATCGACCTAAAATAGTTGCTTCTAATTTAGAATAATAAGTGGAGTGGAGGTGGACTTTTTAGAGGCGGACTAACAGGTCTTTGAGGGCCAGAATGTTTGCTGATTGGCAGGTGTTCAAATACTTATTTGCAGCAGTAACACACAAATAAATTATTAAAAAATCATACATTGTGATTTCCGGATTTTTTCTTTTAGATTATGTCTCTCACAGTGGACATGCACCTAAGATGAAAATTTCAGACCCCTCCATGATTTCTAAGTGGGAGAACTTGCAAATTCGCAGGGTGTTCAAATACTTATTTTCCTCGCTGTATATCCATCCATCCATCCATCCATTATCACACCCCCTTAATCCTTATCAGGGTCGCGGTTAGTCCCCTACCCCCTCACTGGGCCCAGGGCAGGGCATTACACTATTCAACTAAGCCCAGGACAGATATATATATATATATATATATATATATATATATATAAATAATCAACAAAATATCTTAATTTTATTTGTAATGGTAAAAATAATTTTCATAAAATTACATGTTAAATTATATCTGTATATATTTACTATAAGTATACTTCTATACTATTTCTAATATAATACTTGTTATTGATAATAGAGATGATAATGCTATTTTTATTGTTTTTAATCTCAAATTTAAATAAAATATGAGGTTGTTCAAATTGACACGCACTCCTATAAGATGAGGGTTTACTCATGGATTTATATAAAAGAAAAGCAGAAACAGGACAAAATGTTGGATGCTTATTTACAAATGCAATAATTTAATACAGATGTTTTAAGTGACATTACATTTTGAAGAATTAATAAATAAAATGGTCTTTTGACTAGACTAAATTTGAAATAAGTAAATACATCACAATAGCTAGATTGCTGATTGGCCACAACATTGAAACTATACATGTAATATTATGCAGTTGCCATTCATGCTGCCAAAACAACTGTGACCTATCAAGGCATGGGCTCTCCATGACTTCTGAAAGTGCCCTGTGGTATCTGACACCAGTACAGTAACAGCAGGTCCTTTAAATGAACAAGCAGATCCTTCCTTGAACCACTTTTGGTAGGTACTGTTCATTGCCAAGTAACATAAGACTTGCTGGTTTGAGATGTTCCAGTCATAACCCAGATGACACAGTAATCTAATCCACATTTTAGGCCTTGTCAAAGTCACTCAGATAGTCATCTAGATCCTTAAGTTTGTCCATTCTTTCTGCTTCCAACACAACTCAGTGAACTGACTGTGTACTTGTTGCCAAATAAATCCCACCAGTTGACATCTGCCTGTTTAACAATATCAATAAAAATCACTTTACCTTTAATATTGTGGTTGATCGGTGTATGCTATTATGCAAATGAATACTTGTTCTTAAGATGCAATGAGATATGTCATCCTTTGATTGGAGCTATTAAACGCACATTTGTTTTTATAAAATGATCAGATTTTATTCTGTGAAGCATCAGGAAATCATTTTCATTTTTTAAAACAAAAATGCTATAGACTAGACTACATTTCATTAGTGTTTGATTCAACCTTTATATTGAATAGACTACATGTTATATACATTCTGACATATCTGATTATCTTTTGATCTCTTATTCCATATATAAGGGGGCAAAGTAGCCTTGGAACAACATTAGATAACAGATAGCTCATAAACAAAATCATGCTTCTATAATTAGGGAACAAAACTAAGAAATAATAATTAATAAGTGGAGTGATATAAGCCAGCATACAGAGAAGAAGCTGCAGACCATGAAGTAAAATAGTGTTCCGGGCTTTTGTGGCAGAAACCTGGTCAGACGTTGCAGCTTTAGCTGCTTGTAGAACATTGAAGTAAGTAAAGACCAAAGTCAGCCACACGCATGACAAATAAAGTGACTCAACAACAATTCTTCTCAAGAGGTGCTGATTTGTGCCAAAAACACTCTTGCTGTAACAAATAACTGATGTTGAAAAAATACTGATGGGTTCATTCACCAAGAGAATAATTATATCAGTTAGTGCAGGAATGATGGAAAAAATCCATATCAGGCCAATGAGGACATAGGTCTTGTTCACTGAACAAAGCAGAGGATGATGCAGTGGTTTGCAGATTGCAATGTAGCGTTCCAATGCCATGCCAGCAAGATTAAGTGGAGAGTTTTCTGTAGTTATTGCAGCAATCAGAAGCAAAAAACTACAGACTTTGACATTCAAAAGAGGTATAGCATATGACACAACATGTAAAGAAACTGTAAGAAAAAGCACAATTATGTCATTGATGACAAGATGAATGTACAATATGTATCTTGAGTCAGTGTAGAAAATTGGATTTTTAAAAAAGGCAAACACAAAAATCCCATTCATATATGTTATGATGATGCCCAGTCCAACTACAATAAAGTTCTTCAAAAATGCATCTTCAAAAGAATCCCGACTTGAATTCATTTTTTATGTACTTTGATGTGAATGAATTCTCTAATTACCTGTTTTATCAAACAAAGATATGTGATTTATACAAAACAAGTCTGTATGTATGGTATGTTCATTTAATTTAAATGATTATTTAAATATTCAAATAAGATTCTTGAAAATAAGTTAATCATTATTTAATCTAATTTAATATATATGTATATACACAACAAAAACAGAAAATTATGCTATAGAAAAGTTATAGCCTTTAGGTGATGCCTCTAGAAAATATTCTTGCAGCTGCTACTTATATACTTTGCTTTTGCTTTTCTCTTGTGGCAGTGACAGATGCATCCAAAATTAGATCATAATAACATAACACCTCACCACCCTTTTCTAAAGACGTGACAATTTACTGACTTACCAATGTCTACACCTAACAGTGTTGAACACATTTTCACTATGTAGAAGATAGCATAAGATTGAGACATTCTCACAAGAAAGGGTCACTGCTTAACAACATGGTACAATTTACACTGCATGTGTGGTATTTGGCAGACAACCTTATCCAGTACAATTTAAAAAAATCAGTCATGCCTTGACTGAATGGAAAGTGTCTTGACCAAGATTTCTTATTGGTACAGTATTGCATACTTGCCCAGGCTGGGGATTAAACTCCATTCTGTCATGTAGGAGGTAGCAATGTTACCCACTACACTACACCCTCCATATATCAAATACATACCAGTGACCAACAGGTAAATTGGTCAACTAACAGGTAAATGTCATGAGCATGTGGAAACATCACATATATTCAGGCTGCTGATTTGCAAACATTTTCAAAATGTCCCATTTTCCACACCAGATTGAATAAGCTTATTTGTGCTGAATATGTGAATTACTAATCCACAGCAAAATACAGAGTGTTGACTTCCTTTTACTAATGAGAAGTTTCAGGAGGCGTATGTTGCCCTTTACATGAATTTTGGTGCTTTTGGAATAAAACAGGCTGTACTGGGCTAGCAATGGCATCACTGCTGCTACCTGAAGAACCCAAGAGAAAGTAAGAGCTTTGAACTTCATATTTTACTCTTCCTGACAATGTACTTGCTTTCTCTATGAGCTATTTCTCTTTAAGAGCAGTTTCACAGCTTTCAGGTAAGTTGTTTCTATCAGTTGGAGCATGTTATATTCATGTAGAACTGCAACATGCTGCACCGTGTTTGCATCTGGTCTTCATGCATGATGTCTGAATTTGTGGCAGCAGGCTAACAAACAGTTTAAGAAAGTGCATTTTCAGTCCTGTTATAGCTTCTCTTAAAGCTGTACTTATATATGGCAAGATGTAAAAAAACTACATCCTTCAGTACCTAAACACAGTTTGGCAGAACTGCACATCAGCTTGCATTGAGTCATCCATTTCCCATGAAATTAATGAAGAGCATGTAGTTATGAAATATTTACCTCCAGACTTCACATGGAATTTGTGGCTCACCCATACTCTAAAGAAAAGCTGCCACACATTGAACTAAAGTTGCCATTTTATCATTTGTTTCAATTTTGTTTTACTATGTAAGTAAAACAAGAAAACTTGCAAATGTAAAAGCTGTTCTCCTAAACTCAGCTTTACTTTGCCTTCTCACAAGAACAAATACAACCTAGACTCAAAAGGCATTTTTTCAATGTATTTTTGAGCTGAAATAACTGATTAATATAATCTTATTCATTTTGTTAAATAAATATGGTTAAAACCTGTATAGCATAAGCATTGTTTACAGGCATAGTCAGACCTGTATAGGCAAAGCCAGTGAGTCCAAGATCAATATTATAGTATAGTAAGATCAAATATAATTATAAACATCAAATTTTTTGTCATTTTGCACAGATAAATTACATACAACGCCCTCCATAATTATTGCCACCCATTTTTTTTTTATAATATAGGACAACAATGCAAAAAAAGAGAGAAAAATCTAAGCTTTAATTCAAGTGCCTTCATTTGTTGGGAAAAATCACACATTAAGAAATACATCTTTTGAATGAAATCATGTGTTCCACAATTATTGGCACCCCTGGTGTTAGTACTTTGTACAACCTCCTTTTGCCTACAAGACAACATTTAATCTTCTCCTATAACTCCTCACAAGATGGGCATGCGCCAGAGATTTTCTTTTGCTGGTGCTATAGGGTAGCTTGACTTTTCAGCTAGGGTGCTCTATAATTTAGGCTTTCCCATTAATGTGCAAGTCAGTTTAATTTCTACTACAACAAACGGCATACGCCCTGCTTGTTACACATCACTGCTGTTTATTCAATGTGTATGATGCGTTTTACAATTAATTATTAACAATTCAGTTTGACGAATTGATTAACCATTAAGTAAAAAATATTATTATTATTGTTATTATTATTATTATTATTATTATTATTATTATTTATTTAACATTATTACAATAACAGACATTGTCTATATTTTGTTTTGGTTCTACAAAACATTGATCCTTTTCATGGTCGTGTCACTGCAGCATTAGTTGAAGCGCAAAAATAAACTCATTTAGAATATTATTAGAAATAATCATGCCATGCTACCATAACGCTTCATGGTGTGCAAATATGCCAGGATATTACCCAAATGTAGATTTTTGTACCATTGACACATTTTTCTTTATTCACACATTTATGCATCTGTGCTGCTCTGCTGCTTTGCACTTTAGCAGCTTTACTCCAGAGTCATGCTGCCCGCTGCTCCCTCTACTCTATCGCTTGTGGTGCCTCATAGTGCTGGTGCCGACTGGCTAAGCTCTGTTTAAATGGGGCTGACATCCCTGTAGTGACTGGTGCTGCTGTTTTCTCCACCTCGCTGGAAGTTGCATATTTGGCTGTGAAGCTATTGCTGTTAGACAACTACCACCTTAAGTGGTTATTAAATTGTTTGTTTTTGGTTTAGTTATTTGTTTATTGGTTATTTCTTTTCTTGGTTTCATCTCCCAGAAGCCATTAATGTACTTTGCGTTATTTGCATTTTTTTATTATATTAGATTATTGTTTTTCTACTGTTGTGTTAAGTTTTTCATTTCTATCTTTTGAATTTTGTTTGATTATATTTTTGTTCATATTTTGAGTTTAGTTTAGTTTTTTTATTTGATATTTATTTTCTTTAATTGTGGTGGCAGCTAGCGAATAGCTTAATGCTACCTTCTGTCATTTAGCATATAACAATTCTTACTGATCTTTTTAATAAATGGTGTCAATCATAGCTGCAGCTAAGCCTTTTAGTGATTAGGTCAATAATTGAATTGTGAAATAAAATCAAGTCTTTTTGCAAATAAATTGATTGTCAAAGGAGTCTCTGTCCCAACCTTTGTTGCTTTATATTTTCTAGTCCTTATTTCCTGAGGTGAAACTCCTCAGGTGACGTAGTCAGTATATAAGTAAAGGATGTTTTTTTAACCCCATTTTGGTGGGCATTAACCCCGCTTTTTACTAGGGCTTGGGGATTTGATGGGTATAGAGTACGCCGCGTCACAGGTGCTGGTCCCTTCCCTCAAATCCATCCTATGGCCTTTCTTGGTCAAGGTCACTGACTACAAGCATTGTGTCAGACCTGTTAATATCACCTGAAGCCCCAGGTTCACAATCACTCTCATTTTCTTTGGCCTGAGTTTCTACTCGTGGACGTTTCTGAAATAAATAAATGCTCCATTGTGATAATGCTAGTGCTTTGTCAAAACCTGCGTTTTAGAAGAGTTAACCAGTGACTAACCTCAAAAGTAAACAATCCAGGGGGCGCTGGGTTGGATACTTCATGACCTTTTCCGTCAAAAATAATTCATAAACTTTGCAAATATCAACTCTTCACACAATCAAAAACGTTCCCAAAGATGTCCTCTTCAAAATACAGCAGAGAAACTGCACACTTTTAATCCATTTAATCCATGACAGTGTATGGAACGTCTCTCCAGCATGCCTTGTTGACTGAATTAGTTCCAGCCCATCTATCTTCTGATGGGCTCATGTTAGTTGACCCTTTTCTCTTTCGAACGAGCCATCATGCGAATCGCTCAGCCAACCGGAGCCTTGGATATTCAAAGGCGTAAAGAGAAAAGCTCTGTAAATGGCCGGTTTGAAACGGTATGTAAATCCATTTACGCATAAGCTCTTATGCAAATAATGCAGCATACGGTGAATCTCAGTGCTGAATAATAATGAGCTGACCTCATGTTTCTTTTTTTTTTTAAATAAAAAATTGATTGTCTATAAGAGGTTGTTTACCATTACAAAAAGTGAAAGCCAAATTTTCAATTTTTGGAACACAAGTATGTACTTTCATATGAGCCATTGAAATCCAGTGTACACTTTGTTTTTCAAATAATATTCCAAACCGAACAAAGGTACCGCAAAAATACTTGAAAATTGCTCAAAATAGCAACCGCTGAACTGGTAAAAGGGCCACACTGATCCATAGGACTTGTTTCCAAAATGCATCAAACTTGTTAAGATGTTCAGATGCAAACTTCTGATGTAGAACTTTGTGGTGAGGATGCAGGAGAAGTACCACACCAGTCTGCCAAATCTTCCTGAAGGTTTTTTAAAGTCAAGCAGCCATTCTGACTTGCCTTTCTAGTAATTTTACGAACAAATGTCTCTGAATTTTTCTTGGTCTTCCAGACCTCCACTGTTCCTGTTAACTGCCATTTCTTAAATTAATTTCAAACTGAGGAAACCTAAAAATGCCTTGCTATTTTTTTATAGCTTCTGCTTTATGGGCCTCTACCATTTTCATTTTCAAAGTGCAGCTGCTTAAAAGAACCAATTGCTGCAGTTTGTGGGACAAGGTTAGAGGAGTCTGGGAATTTATAAAGCTTTGCACCTGACCTTTCCTAATGATGATGCTAACAAGATATCCCTAACAGGCTAATTAATTTCTGAGACCTTGGTCAAAGTTATCTGAATGCTCAAGTCTCTTAGGGTTTCCATACTTTTACAAGGTAATAATTTCCTAATTACACTGATATTGCTTAAAATGTGGAAAAGTGTGTTTCATCTTTGACTTTATGCCTTTTTGAGATCATTTCATTTTCAACTTGCTTAACCGTTCACAGCAACAGTAATCTTGACTGGGTGTGACTTTTGTATGCCACTGTAGATCTATGTTACAGGAAGATAAGCATCCTAAACATTCTGATAAAACTATATCAAAAGAGCTTACTATAAGATCTCTGCAGCAACACACTAGGTACAGATAAGCTTTGGGTAAAATAGTATTTTTTTTATAAAACTGTCATTTAGTGTATAAAGAGTGCATAGAAGCAAAAAGATGTATACAGCTATGAAACAGAAGCAATAATACTACTTCTAAGCTTACAAAAGATCACACATTGTTAGATAACTGGCCCTCTTTATTAAATGTGAAATATAAAATGTCATGTCTTAAATATGTTAATCATATAATAACTTTAAAATGAAATAGTAAATTATTGCTAAACATGATTATAACTAGTACACATACAAGCAGTAAAATTAGACTAGTACTAGACCTTTTCAATTTCTGTGATTGTTTACTGTCACACTGCCCTCTCCCTCAGCCTGCAGGTCTTGCACACATATCATGTGTTATTAGCCTGTGTGCTATTCCTAGCCTTATAGCCTGTTAGCCTTGCTGGTTTTCCTTGAGTTCTAGCCTTGTTTCACTTATTTGGCTTCACCTTAGTTCTACCTTGTTTCACCTGGTTATATTCTTTGTTCTTGTCTCATTGTTTCTGGACTTTGTTTTCAGTCTCATTTTTTCTTTAGGTTATACATGTTCAGTAAACTTCCTTTACTTACACCTGTGTGTATTTTTCTCATTCCAACTGCGTTACATGTAGAATCAGAGGCTACAATTCATTTTTAAATATCTGATAGACAGATATTTTAGAGTGCCACGTAAGAAAATTGAATATTGTGAAAAATATCATATGAAATATATGGCAGTTTACCATTTTGAATTAAATTAAGAAAACAAATGAATTTTCTCATGACACTGCATAAATACAACGTATAAGACATTTGTGTTTAATTTTCTAAGTTAAAATATCTTAATAAATCTAAAAACTACAACCATCTGTTCATTTTAAAGCGCAATTACTGTTTATTGGAAAAAAAAACCATAAAATGTGGCCTTTTAACTTAAACTTCCCAAAAACATACATACAGGAATTGAATATGCAGTATTTGTGTGCTTGAATGGATTTTTATTGTTGCTATTGCTTGAATGCTTTAATCTTAACAGTTCTGTTTAAGAAATATTTTTTCATGTGTTTGACAAACATCTTGTCTCGGACACCATAAATAAGGGGACTGAGTAGCCGTGGTAGAATGTTTGTTAGCAGATAAGGCAAAAAGATTATATTTTTCCAATGATCAGGAAAAATAAGGGCAAGAGAAATATCAAGCAGAGGGGTGAGGTAGGATAGCATACAAAGCAATAACTGCACTGCATGCAGCAGGATTGTGCCCTGAGCCTTTTTGGCAGAAACTTTGTCAGTTGACATCTTTCTAGCTGTAAGCAGCACTCTGAAATAGGTGTAAGCAAGAATTATCCACACAAACAACATGTAAATGCTTTGCATAGTTTTGTTCTTCAGATCATGGTAAACTGAATTGTACAGAAATGATGAAGCACAGAAAGTAACTGTGTTAAAAATAGAAAAAGGGTTAATTATGACAGTAATGACCAGGTCAGTCAGTCCAGGAATAACTCCAAGTCCCCATATCAAACAGATAAGGATGTATGTTCTGCGCACTGTGCAGATATTTGGATGATGCAGAGGTTTACAGATGGCAATGTAGCGTTCCACTGCCATGCCAGCCAAATTCAGTGGAGTGTTCTTGTGAGTTGTCGAGGCTATAATCAGCAATGTACAACAGAATGAGATGTTTACATTATTCCAGGTAATTGACATTACATAAAGTGTCACTGTGACACAAACCATAAGCATGTCATTCATAACCAAGTGGACATATAAAATATATCTGGGATCTCTATGGAAAACTGAATTATTGAAGAATATGAAAACAAGTATTCCATTGATACAGATGATAGTTAATCCTGAAAAAACAATGACACTGTTTTTGGTGACAAATTCCTCAAAAGTCTGCTGAATCACTGAAGAGTTCATTATCCTACAACAGCCCAGTGTTTAATGATTAGCCTAGTTTTGGGAAAAAAATAATTAAATAACTCTCTAAGAAAGGTGACTTGCTTTGTCAGTTACACTGTTTAAATGACTAAGACTAAATGACTGGTTTATATAATTTAGATGTGAGTGAGGGTGTTATTTGTGTGGGGAGGTGTTGGCTGAGTGTCATGAGACTCATTTCAGATGATGATACAAATACAGTGCTACTCCTCTGTACAAAGCGGCAAATTCAGTGTTTTTTTCTGCATTGAGAAAGGTCTCATTACAGAAAAAAATACTTGTACAATAAGAGTAAACAAAATTTGCTTATTCCCACCTGCAGAAACTGCTGTTTATTGCTTGCTGTTAATTGTTTCTGTGGTAGTGCTATCAATGATATGAGAGATCACAGTAACAGATTCTGTTGTGATTAATTTATTTTAAGCTGTATTGTCTCTTCTTACCCTAGCCTAAAACAAGATATTTCACTGTTATGAAATTCAATCAATATCAACTTCATCGACAACTTTTGATGATGTGCTATGCAATTAATCTAAACATAATTGTTATTGTTATCGACTGAGAATAAAATTTCACAATCAGTTATCAATTCATACACATAACTTCACAATTATCTTAGCTAAATCTTCAAGAGCTTCACCAATATTTAGTGATTTCAATTCACTGAGTTAGTAAGTCCTGTAGAAGAATAGCGTCACGGCAGCCCAGGACATGGCCACTTCTCACTGCAGCAATACTGACTCCCAGGGTCACAGTACTTCCAGTTTCAACCACAAGAGGTCTGGAAAGCCACAGTGCTTATGGAGCATTAGACATTCTACCCACCTCATGTCACTTTGTTCTGCTTCAGCTAAACTCTGCTTGTTTTAATTTGAGACTCGTACCTGAGCTCTCTATGCACATTCAGATTAAAGTCCTGGTGCTCCATACCTGTATTATCCTTCTCACATCTCCAGTCACAAGGTCCTCTCCGCTGACTAAGGCAGCCAAACCATCATGCTATCCAGCACAGATATTTTTCCTTAACAATTTTGTAGTTATAATTTTGATTAGCTGCTACCACAGGAAACCTTAAGTTCACATTAATTTGTTATTCACTATGGCTGCTCTCTGCTTTTAAAATAAAATAGATGGATCATTCCTACCTGCAGTCCTCATCCTTACAAACAGTGGCTTTATGAGGATTTATACATTATTCCTTTTACCTGGAAAAACAAAAGAGACTAAATGTAAATGTTGTTTATTAATATAAAAAGGCCCATAAGGTGGACATTTGTTATGTTTGAAACATAAGCATTCAAATATAAACAGCCTTACAAAATTATTGTACAGTATTGGCCATTTCCTTTTGTCTTTTAATTCTTTATTCATACAGTTACAAAAAGTGTGTAGTCAAGAGAATTGTGTCAAATGGTTGATGTGGACATATGTTTTTTTTTTTTTTAAAGCATCATAATAATATAAAAATGTATTTTTACTTTTCTTTCAGCTGTTACAAAACCTTTGCTCTGCATTGTATTTGCAAACTAACCTCATATGCATAATGATTACTGGGCACAGGTTGCATTGAGTCAAGGTGTTGTTTCCTTGAATTTCACTTTGGTTTCTGTGGTAAATGATCTTCTGGCTTGACTCTCTTGATCCTATGAATGAGGTACTTGATCCAGTACTTTTGGAATTTCTCATCTCTGAACCCATAGATCATAGGACTCAGAAAACGTGGAATAATGTAGACGAGCAGGAAGTTGATGTATCGAATCTCCAGGCTATTTTGTGGGAACAGCTGGATGAGTGGTGCCTGCATGGAGGGCACCACAAAGGCCAGCATGCAGAGCAGCAGCTGGACACCATGGAGCAGTACTGTGTTCCGGGCTTTTTTCACCGACACCAGGTCTGTGGATGCTGCCCGTGCTGCAAGCATGATCTTGCAGTAAGTATAGAGCAGGGTCAAAAAGACAAAGGAGAAGTAGATGCTGTCAAAGGCACAGTTTTTGTAATAGATAGAGCGATCTCGGAAGAGCAGTGAGTGGTCACAGAAAATATATGTCTGAAAGAAAGAAGCAGGCTCTTTGTCCAGGGTAATGAAGAGGTCTGTGAGAGGGGGTGCAGCACTCAGGACTAGAATGACACCTATGAGCCAGATGGTGCGCTGGACAGTGCACATGTGGCCATAGTGGAGGGGGAAGCAGATTGATATGTAGCGCTCAATGGCCATACCAGCGAGGATGAGGGGGGTTGAGCGCGTTGTCAGCACGGCCGTCATGACCAGCAGGCAGCAGGCTGAGGCCACAATCCTAGAGAATGCATAGCTCACCTATGGAAGAAAATTAAGGCAGTTATTGGCATTTTAATGAAGGTTTGACAAATATGGGAATATAACTCTCTGACCTGATTTGATTACTAACTTTAGGAAATAATTCAATACATTAAATTTCAAATACTACAATTCAAAATATACTTCATAGAATACACAAATGTGACAGGAGAACTAATTACACAGCAGTGGAATAAATACATTAACTGATTTTTTTAATTCTTCAACTTTAAAAATAGTTTGGAAATTGTATTTTGGCCCAAAATGAGTACATGAGTAATATTCTAAATTATATCTAAATTACATCTAAATTCCAAAAGTGATAGAAAGGGGGTTTAAGTACATATAAAAGATTGAATAGAGTACAGGGAAAAGGGAAAACTTTAGATTTACCTCCTTTCTGTTTATATTGAACTAAAGCATGCTTATACAATACAATCAGCAAAGGACAGATATTATGAAAATATGTAGCACATGATTCAAATGCTTTACTTGAGGAAATAAATAAAACTGCATCATGTCCATTACTTTCATTTATTGACTGGTCTGTCAATATATTTTCGTTCAATAACATTTCATTTAAAAATTTTAAAAAAGACATGCCAGATTATATGAACATGCCTCTTAAGCCACCAGTAAAACAATAAATGTGGATTGTTGATTTTAATGTTAAAACACTTTGCAAACTGTTGCTTTCCTAAGTCAATTAAAACAAATATCTTCATTTTTCATGGTATTAGTTTTAGTTTGGGGATTTCCATGACATGCTAATCAAATTTCATTTACTGTGTTAATATTTCTAAATGAATGGACAGTAAATATTTTATAAAACATGCTTACATCATCTTACACTGAAAATATAGAAAGTTTTTGTACTGTCCTGTAAAGTTATAATTTTGCAAGCACCGTTTTCCTTTGGACTCTGACAATATATGATTTCTATTTACATTCATGTTTATGTATTGCAGGTCTAGACAAAAGACTGGTTCTTCCTTAACCTCCACACTTAAAATGAAGACAAGATATTCTGGAGAAACATTATCTGATTGGAATTGATCTAATAAATTAATTGACAGCACAATAATAAGTACCTTTCTCATCTTTATGATCATGAGAATCACTCTGCCTTTTAGCAAAAGAAGCACACACAAAGCATACCAACATCTATCTGCTATTAATGGCTGCTCGCAACACTCACCACATACAGACTAGTGACCAGAGTCAGCTGAACTGCATCATTAATAACCATGTAAATGAACATGATGTAACGTGGATCCTCATAAAAGATACTGTGTCTGAGGAAAGTGGACACCATGCTGCCATTGATGATGCTGAGGGCCAGCCACACTAGCATAGCCACTGTGTTTTTGGTGAGGGCAGCACTGAAGCTGTCCCGTGGTGCTGCATTCTGAAGAGGCAGGCTGAAGTTTTCAGTAACAGAACCAGTGGAGATGTTCATCGTCTGAAAGTGAAATCATGAAAAAATACACATGCCTGCATGCTAGTACAAGGATTATTTTCTGTATGAATAAAATGTTTAACAAATACTCTTACAAGTAATATTTCAGTAACACAAGACATACATCACAAAGTAAAGTAGCCTTATGCTACTATGTAGTAAATACAGCTACTACACAGTACTCCTGTAATAAAAGACAGGAGCTTAAAATGTTAAATCAGTTTGTATACATAAATTCATCAAATAAAATAAATTAAAAAATGCTCTTTTTAATTAATATAAAAATGTATACTAAATTGTACATATACATTTATTTTAAAGTGAAAAAAGTTGTAAAGTACATAAAAATGGTCTATGTGGTAGACGCTTACATTTTTTGTGTCACTGGCCTGATACAGACCTGACTGACCTGATAGCACCGACCCACACTTACTCTTATATACAGTGAGTGTGTCATTGATTGAAGATGGTTGATTGGTGAAAAGCCTAAGACATCCACAGGGAACTTCTGTTTTTCACCATCTCAACCTTATGTTCCACAGTGACACAAGTGGAAGTACTACCCGTATTTGATCTGAAATAATGCAAGTTCTTTCTTCCAGCGGGAAAAATCAAAACACAAATGCTATCTTTTTTTTCTGTAGACTGCTGCTACTGTGTGTGTGTGTGTGTGTGTGTGTGTGTGTGTATACACACACATTACATTATTTCAGTATATTGTAGCAGCTGTCAGAAGAATGTTTCTACTTTTCTATTCTCTCTTACAGTAACAGGCTATGCCTAAGAACGGAGGTAAAATTAAATAAAATAAAACTGTACCACATCGTATCTGCATGTACAAGTGCTGATCATAAAATTAGAATATCATGAAAAAGTTGATTTATTTCAGTAATTCAATTCAAAAGTGGAACTTGTATATTATATTCATTCATTACACACAGACTGATATATTTCAAATGTTTATTTCTTTTCATTTTGATGATTATAACTGACAACTAATGAAAATCACAAATTCAGTATCTCAGAAAATTAGAATATTACTTAAGACTAGGGATGCACCGATACCACATTTTTTAAAACCAAGTACGAGTACAAGTACTTACATTTAAGTACTGGCCGATACCAAGTACCAATAAGAGTAGTAATAAATATCAGTACTTACAATTAAAATGAAACTGAGTCTGTATGTGTGTCTTATGGCTCCAGTTAGATGTGTTTGTGATCTATTTAATCTAAACACCTAAGATAATGATAACAGATTACACATTTCCCCTTTATACACTGAAACATTCAAAAATGAAACATATCAGATATACATATCCATCACCGTTAGTGAACTAGCTAGCTACACTACTAGCTTACCTTTTTGTAAAGCTCGTGGTGGTGAGAACTGAGGACCTCTTGAGGTTAGTAGTGCTTTTCCCAGATATTTTACATCCACAAACTTTGCTCTGTTTTGTTTTTGTGTGGCAGCGAAAGTGAAATTACTCCATAAATCGCTTCTTCTTTTCCGTCGAAGCTGCGGCTGTGACGTCAGCACGTTGTGTTGTTGACT
>BRDA01088430.1:0-10050 GCA_036984385.1 Crenuchus spilurus
AGAGAGAGAGAGAGAGAGAGAGAGACAGAGAGACAGAGAGAGAGAGAGAGAATATGAGAGAGAGAGAGAGAGAGAGAGAGACAGACAGAGAGAGAATATGAGAGAGAGAGAGACAGACAGAGACAGAGACAGAGAGAGAGAGAGAGAGAGAATATGAGAGAGAGAGAGAGAGAGAGAGAGAGAGAGAGAGAGAGAGAGAGAGAGAGAGAGAGAGAGAGAGAGAGAGAGAGAGAGAGAGACGCAACTACTCCGGGAGGATCTAATTCCCATATCAGAAAATTCTCCATCTCACATTCGCTATAAAAAGAAGAGGAGGAAAAGCTCCAGCATCAGGACCAATGAGAGTCACATCAAAGAGCTACATGCGCCACTTCAAAGAGTTCAAGTACAGGAGTTGCGCTTGTGATTTGGGATTGTGTTTAAAAGGGGCGAGTGCAGTTGTCAGCCCTGTCTGGTGCCTCATGCTAATGCTATAACAGCACGTCAGTTACAGACTGTATCAGTGCAGGCGCTTAATTGATAAAAAGGCCAATTGCTGTTCTGTATGTGTGTGTGTGAAGGAGAGGGAACACACACCTCTGATTACTGTCACACATTCAAACGACATCACTGAACAGACTGAGAGAGGCATACCCAGTGATGAAGGATCAGATTTGATCCCATAAACAGAAGAGTAAACAACTGGAGCTGCATTAGTCTGATTACAAGTCTACTCAAACCTAACAATCAAATAAACAAAAATGACAGTACTGTAAAAGAATGGCATATTTAGACATATTTACCCTTGCACACAATTTGCCCTCCACATGTAGCCCAACTGTGCAGTGAAACACACACACACGGCTGTGAAAACGTGTGCCCAAAGCGGTGGGCAGCCCTATCCACAGTGCCCAAGGAACAGTTGGGGGTTAGGTGCCTCGCTAAGGGGCACTTCAGTCATGACCTGCCCAGGGATCAAACTGGCAAATTGTATTTGCTGACAGCAGCGTATACAATTTTATCTGCTCATGCAAACTAACATACTACTGTTGTATGCAAAAGTTTGGGTATGATTGGCATTTCCCCAAATTGAAAACAAAAAATCATAAACTGGACCCAAATAAAAACAGGGGACCATAAATTTTACAGAGGCCACATTTCATGCTTTCCCCCAATATGTTAAATACAGTGAATAAAGAGTAAGTGTGCATTACATTTGCACGTATTCAGCAAAATGTAATTTAACTAATTGAACAATTAATTAATTAATTGATCTTCACTTTTGTGATAACACTTTACAGGAAAGGTACACAGGGGTGGATTTTGAAGTTCTGGGGCCCCAAGCAATGTTATATTAATCAACTTCACTCCAATTCATTACAAGCAAATTTACACTTATGTTTGGACTGTATGGTCAATAGACCTCATTTACATAAATTTATACCTCATTTTGAGTAAAAATGGGCAAAAAATTCTGAATTATTTAGACAATAGTTAAACATGGAGGCATGTAAATGGATGGTTTATCATAGACTAGCAGACACACGCACACAGACACAGATTCAAATGTTAATGTTTTTATATGAAACCTCTGATATTAAAATATGATATGATAATAAAATAAAACAACTTACAGTGCCTGCTGAACACGGACTGCTGGCCAACTTTAAAAATGCAGGTTTACAAGTCCAGATGTGTTTGATGGAGTGAGAGTGGAGACGGCCAATCACACCTTAGCAAGACACAGCAGAGCCAATTGATGAGCTTGTGGGCGGTCTAAAGAGAAACCAGCTTCAAGATTTCTACTGGGTTCTATTGCTCGACATATCTTCATTTAATATAGCGTAACACTGTTTTTGGACGGAAAAATCTCCAGAGAACCAAAACTGTCTTTTGAAGAAGACCCTGCCCCCCACCCCCACTCCCAAATTATGTACGTGGTGTATGGTATCTCTTTAGTGTCGAACTACAAAACAATTATGAGTTTAGTTGTTTTTTTAATTTTTTTTGCCAAGCTCTTTTGGCCCCTGATCTCTGGGGCCCCAAGCAATTGCGTGGTTTGCGTGTTGGTTAAGTCTGCCACTGAAGGTACATCTGTTAACAATACTGAAGACATTAAAAACCTGTAAAATACTGTCCGGTGTAGTTATTTTTCTTTCTTTCTTTATTTTTTTAAATTTCTGTCAATTTAGTTTTTTTTACAGCAACTGCATAAAATAATAGCAAAATATTATTTTTTGTAAAAGAGTCATTCATATTAACACAAACACGTAGCATATGCTTAAAGTTTAATTCTGAACACAACAATTGTAGTGTTTTTTGTCACAGAATTATACACAGCACTGAAGGAACTTTATATACAAACATCTTGCAGGACAGAAAGTGAGGCGAAGTTCTATTTGTTTTGAAATTCTTCAATCATCAAGAAAAAAAATTCAATGTTTTTTTTTTTACTTTTTGAAAGTTTTAAATGCTTATTTAAAAAGATATGAAGCATTGTTATACGTGAAATAAAATCTGTAATTTATCAAAACAGGCACATAGAACATTTTATTATGAAACATGGCGGTTACATTAAATGCAAATGTCTTTACAGGTGATATGTAAAAATCGAGTTAAAAATAAAACAGCATAAAAATGGGAGAATTGGGGTTGAGGCAGGAATGTCAATAATGAGTCTTTAATCTGGTAAACTGACTGAAGTTCAGTGTCCCGAATACCCTAGTTAACCTGATCCAAACCCTTTGATTACCTCCAGCTCCAGCTGACTAGATCAGACCTGTGTTGTGATATTGATTTTTACATGCGGGTCACATGGTCAGTGCTGAGGATCCTCCTCAAAGACTCTGAGATGATGAAAAACTACTTTTAGATACAACACTGAAGATAATTTTGCCTAAAAATCGGACAGATGTTTTGTCTAGACAGCTTCGCTTGGCAAAGTCAAGGTACATGTGCCACCTTTGTAACATTTATAGCTTTGAAATGGACTTTAATTTGTAATAACGACAGGAGAGCTGTGGCTTATACCTTGCCAGGGCTTTCAGTGGAAGAGGCAGTGACTGTAAATCTAAGTTTGGAACGTGGCTCTTTCGGGGAAGCTGTTTTAGATGCGGAGCGCTCCAGTGAGATGGTGGAATATGTTGGCTGCTGGTTCGTGACATGTTGGGCATGTCAAGGTGAAGTATGATAATATATGCACAGTTCTGCGTGGAAAGACTAAAGAGGTTAGTTCGTGTGCATCGTGCAAATATTCCAAGTAGGTCCTATGAAGGCTGCCCATGCCATCTCCAAGTAAATATTTTAACTGTAAACAAAGTCATTTGCTCCAGTTTGTTCATGCGGTGCAGGTCAGGTCAAGGTACTGTAGAAGCTTTATTCTGAGGCATGAATAATAATAGCAGCTTATTCAGATAAGTCGTTTATTCAACAGGATTATTCTAGAACATCTTGTCCTGGGCTCTGGGTTAAGACATTATATTAAAACTATTTCATTATAATATTTCATTTTTATGGGTTTTACTAATGATCAGATATGGCGGACCAGGTTCAGACGGATTTCTGTTTGGAAATAGCAGCTGGTTGTTTTCTAGCAATAGGCTGGAATTTTATAGAACCCTAAGATTAAGTCAATTGACAACAGACTGTAGTGATCACTCACATATACATTTAAGGTGGTAACTTTAGGCTCCTGCAGATGGTGTTGCAAAAGGACAATCGGGCTATAATACCTGCAAGGTGTGCGATGGGATTCATGAATTGGGAAGAGGTGGTACAGTGCAATAAATCTCATTCAATGTGTAGAAAATGAGTCACAAAGCAGATGTTAATTGATGGGCAAAAATGTTGATAGCATTTGAGCGCCAAAGGCCAGAGTGTGAAGGAAGTAGCTGAATTTCCAGGTGTGTCCACGCAACAGTCATACAGGTCTACCAGCCTACCAGTTTACAGGAAATACACATCAGAATTCTAGCCAACAGCACACAAAGTATGCAGTTATCTGTGGAATGTTCTTTTAGAAATTGATTATGAAGGACCTGTGTTGACTTGAAGCAATTCTTGAAGCCATGAAACCCACCAGTGGTTTTTAGCCACAATTCTGAGGAGAATTTCCTGTAGACTGGGATTTTCACCACTGCTGCTAGCAAGGGCATAGCCAAATTTTGGGCCCTATGCACAAGCAGTGCTCACCCCCCTGCTCTTAATTATTAAATATTATTTCATTTAATATTTAAAGGAAAATAAAACTCCAGACTCCTCAATGGTCCTCCCCCAACTTGGGGCTGGTAGACTCGTCTGACTGTTGGTTTTGATACACTTGCAAATTCAGCTACTACCTTCACACTATGGCTTTTGGTGCCCAACTACAATCCCTCCTTTTGCCAATCATTAACATTCACTTTGTGGCCCATTTTCCACACATCAAATGAGACATTCACTGCACTGCACTGCACCACCTCTTTTCAGTCTATCAATCCCATCACACACCCAGCATTACAGCCAGATCATTCTTGTGCGACACCATTTGCAGAAGTCTAAAATTACTGCCAACTTAAACATGCAAGGTGACATTTCTTTTGGCCAGGGAGCTTATATATGAAGCCATGTCTACTGTTTTGGATTGGATATACAGTGGTACCCCTACGTATAAGCATCCCCACTAATGAGTATTCCAGGTAACGAGTCGAGATCTCTGAATATTTTTGTTCCAGGTAACGAGTAAAATTCCAAGTAACGAGTAGCGAAAATTAGTTCAGGTATGCCAACTGCTAGGGGCGCGGCGGTCGTACCATCCCCTAGATGCTAGCGTAGAAGAAGAGGTCAGTCATTACCTTTGACCGCTGTCCAGTGAAAGTGAAAGTGCTAGTGAAAGTGACACAAAGACAGCAAAAGGTAGTGAACAAGAAAGTTAGATACATTTTACTTTTACTTTTCATATGATAAGTGTAACCATGCCATACACGTACGCCCGTCCTCCTGTCCTCCTTAGCCACCAGCCTACACGAGCACCATCGTCTCGTTTATGTTTTAAAAACCCATATAAACACATTATTTACATATTAAAGTATACTGTATATTGGCCGGCTGACACGGATTAATCAGTTTTACATGTATTCTTATGGGGAAAATGCATCCAGCTAACGAGCAAACCAGCTAACGAGCTCAGCTCCTGCACAGATTAAACTCGTAAGTAGGGTTACCACTGTACTGTACGTGTGTAAGCACCATCTCGATCTTGTCCCTGAAGTCCTCTAGCTTGGAATACAATTTGTAACACAAACAAAACAATCTATCTAGCAGCCACATTTATGATAACATGTGGTAGATGTATGGCCCAACAACATGTATTGTCCATTGAGAATGAGTCTACATTCATGAGGTACTGGATTGGTTTCGAAATCGCAAAATTTTTAATGGCCATGTGTGAGCAAAGATGAATTTCTACTCATGTGGACAGCAAATTCTATTCTATTCTATTATAAATTATACATGTTACCAACATTTAGCCCATATTTTCTCATGGTTGTCCTGAGATCATGTCTAGTCCTGCAAGGCTTGCTTTAGTTCTGTGTCCAGCAGGAGAAACAAGGCAGCCCTGTCCCACGCTGGCCCCAACAGGTGCAGTTCAGCTCTGAGAGAGGCTTGAACTGCCAACCACAACTGGGGAAGCACCCAAAACACACGGTTGGAGAGGGGGAAGGAAAGGAAGGACAGACAGGCTTGAACCTGGATGGAAAAACTGATGATGATAAATGAGCTTCGGAACACGGAGGGGCTCACCAAAGACCCCCAAAATATCTAGCAGAGGCAGGAAGGGCAGGCGTTGGCAAATACAGTGGACAAATTGTACTGTTGCCCTGACTTCCCCTTACAGATGCCTTCAGACTAGCTGTTTGTTTTTTGTAGAAACATAGGAGTGTCCACCAGCTACAGTACTGTCCCAAACAGGAAAATGGCCTACTGTTCATTCTTTCAACAGTCATACACCTTTACTTTCAGATTAAAACTGTTCACAAGGGCACACACTCAACTAATAGTACTGGATTGTCTCAAAATTGTCATTTCAGAGCTCAATTAAGGTGCACACACTGCCAAACCTTTCTGATCATTTATAGGGGTTTTAAAATAACATTTATTTAAATGCAATTCGTTAAAAGGCAATGCAGCTGTGAAGGCAATAGAATAGAACATATAAGCATGTCCCAGCCTCACTGGGGGCTCTCTGGAGCCTCAGTAATAAAGCATCAAACTTCATAAAGATGTTCTTATTGTATTTTAAATGTACAAAAAAAATATGTAGTTAAGTCAGTCGAGCCTGCAAAAAAAGGGTCATTTAAGGGTATAAACTTCTAATTGGCTGAGTGTAGCCTATATTAGTTCTGCTGACACTTAGCTGTATTTTTATTTGGCTTTATCTCTTGTGATCTGACATATTTTCTGACACTTCTGAATCTGCCATCACAGGCCTTTCATCTGGTCCCAGAATGCAACAAAGCCCAGCGAACAGTGTGCAATGAAAGCAAATTATCATATCAAATAATATACAATCAATTAGATGATGTGAAATTATCATATCAAACACGTCAATACAGTACCCATCCAACTTTCATCATTAATTAGACATTATACATGACAATGCCCCTGCTGCTTATCCCTCTTATGTCTTTATCTTAAATATCTGCTATTGGAATAGAGCTCTATGGCAGACTTCAAATTAATCTATTAATGTCGAAGTGTTCAGCACACTGACTTTGAGTGAGCAAACAGGCATCACATTATAGGAGCATCATTAGTCGCGTTTTCATTGCAGTTTTGCGCAAAACTTTATCGATATTCTGTTTTGTCGAAAAAACAATTTGACAAAACAAGTTTCTCAGTTGTGGTGTTTCCATTAAATGTGAAATACTTTTATAAAATCACGTGTGAATATGTTTGTTCTCGTGATAAGTCATTACAAACATGGCGGCAGTGGATGTAAACACACACTTCAGCTTTATACATACTGCTACCACGGCACTAGCGCTCATCATCAGCCATCAGAGGAGACGGCGACTTATCGAGGCTTTGGAGCGACAAGCCCCTTATACTTGGGAGCGGCTACGTATGCGGCGTTTTTGGGAAACTGTAGTCGATGGTTTTACAGAAGAGCTGTGGATTCAACATTTTAGAATGACACACTCAACTTTTAATGAACTTTGTGATGCTGTGAGATCTCTAGTGGAGCACCTGCACATTGTCCAAGGATTCTCCTCGTTATTCCAAATATGCCGCGTCATCTTCATCCTCACACTTTCTGTTGTTGTCTTCTTCTTCGTCGTCTTTTTCACCAATAGAAACGTCCGGTTGTTGATCACATGACTCCCTTGATGTGAAAAAAGTCAGTTTGAGTGTTTCCATTACACTTTTGCGATATAAACCAATTTGTATACGACTGAAAAACCACCTCATCTTAGCGCCAAAGACTTTTATCAAAAAACGTGAGTTTTCCATTTAATTTTAATTTCCATTAAACACATTTTTACTCGCAATTCTAATTTGTGATATTTCATGGTCAATGGAAACGCGACTAATGATAACTGAAGCAATATTTCTCAAAAGAAATAATGTGAATCCAATTAATCTGTGCCAGACACACCAAAATATTAACAAAAATACATTTTATATAGAATAGCTATAGTTTTACATACAGAACACAATGAGAAATAAATATAAAAGACTAATGAAATGGATAAATTAACATTTAACATCACTCTTAGGGGTGTAGCCAAAATCCTCAGCTGATTTACAAGAAAACATTGAGTGTGAAATCTTGGCTATACCAGTTACCGGACCTTTACAATGTCAGGTTGAAGTGTGTTTGAATGCTGGTGGTAAATATTTTTGGTGGTTTTATTCAAAAAACAGATTGAGGTATAGTTACTCCAAAATTCATCTTCATATCTTCATTAGTATTAAAGCTATTCATGATTGTTTGCGTAAAGATGCAAACCAGATGCCCTGAACATCATTAATATTACAATTAGATGCCATCCACGCAACTGTCTCTGAACCTTTTTACTTCAACACTCAAATAACAACACATTGTCTTAACAACAAGCAACATGAGCAACAGAATCAAAACTAATCACCAGAGCTGATGTGTAGTTTTTGGCGAACACTCCATTTCTATTTTGGACGCTGCTACACAAGTAGCTTCTGAGTTTGTTTATGTTCTAACCTGATGTGTGGACGTTCCCAGAGTAAACAGCCTGAAGGCTTTGAGATGTGATGTGATGATGCTCCCTTGCAGATAAGACAAGAAATGCATTTCAGTAAACTGGCACCTTCAAACTAGATAGCACCCCAAGCAACTTGCCTTTGCCTAGAACTGGTTCTAGATTAGATTTGTATTTTATTGATCCTTTTGGTTGATCCATTTCTAAAAATGTTTAAAACCCTGAAAAATACTGAAGCTTTGAATTTTGGTTGCAACTATTTACGGATGTTCAAATAAATCCCAAACAAATAGAGCCGAGTACACAGATTCTGATCTGCTGAAGGGCGCCCTCTTGTGGTACTCATCAGAAATGCAAGCTGACATGACATAATGTCCCTTCAGTGCTGTGCAGCATAAAAAGCACAAATTTCAGATAATTTAATGAGTTCTTTTTACAAAAACTATACACAGTTTGCATTGATTTTATGTAGTTGCAGTACAAAAAACAGATTTGGACAAAAAGGTTCAGATGAAAATTTTTACAAAATACAGTTGCATTTTAGCAGATTAAGTAAGATGAGTCATACATGTACACAGGACATATAGGTCAGTGCAACTTTTCCACTCTCTCCTATTTCTAGAGGGCACAGTGTGTTTGTGTAGTAATTACATAATGTGAGTTGGTTTCCAGTTAAGTCTCCATTTCGCCCCCATTATGAGGGGTGGTTCAAAGGCAGGATAATGTAGGAGTCGCTTAGTCCCTGTATGCTTTCTTCACCAGCAGTGCTGTGCCAACTGCCCACAGAAATTAGCACATTTAGCACTCAGGAGGCTGGAAGCTGTGCTGGAAGGTTCATTTGTAGTTTGTAGTTGTGCCAATTGGGGTTAAAGATGCTCCAGGGCAAAGTGCTGTATTGACAGCCATTGCAGTTGTCCACACAGTGTTTATTTCTCCAAACAGCAGCTTCGCACAAGAGAAGCTTCATGGCATAAATAGATTGCCTCACTCAAAAGCTGCCCCTCATGCCAACCATGGCATGCCTCCCTGCAGCCATGGGTTCACGGCACCTGCTCCTCATTATGGGCTTTGATTACACTACTTGGCAACCAAATTCCTGCACCATCACCACTGTCTGCAGTGAACAGCATATTGCATGGTGCACAGTATATTATTCTCTTCTCCCATTCACCACTTCTGTCCTTTTTGTCTACGGTAATAATACAGCATTGCACATGTTAGGGTTAATTATTCTACACTATAAAAACATGTGAGTAATTAAGACAAATAAGAACACCAGAAAAAAGATCATTACAATGACAAAAATTTTAGCAACATCTGTTAAAACAATATGCAGAGACAGCTGGGCATAGGCTTGACAATATGGGTGTCACATTTCCTGTCTTGTTGCTCTTTGTCTGTGTCTTTAAGTCTTGTTTTTCCTGTCACACCCACCTCGTTAGTGTTCTCACCTGTTCCCCAGTCCTCATGTGTTAATCAGCACCACATCTCATGTCCTGATACACTAAAATACTTTTAATAATTTCATTTTAAGGTACAATATGTGAATATTGCTGAAAAAAATATGTGAAAAAGCTGAAGGTAACTCAAAATCTACCTTAAAGGTACAGTATGTAATATTTCGGGTTATCTTTTAGCAGAATTTAATATAATCACTAATATAAATGATTAAAAACACATCTAATCATTATAAACTAAAAAGTTGTTTGATTATTTTACCTTAGAATAAGCTGTTTATATCTACATTGGTCGCGGGTCGAAACACTGACTGAGGCCGCCATGTTGCATCACCATGTTTCTACAGTAGTTCGAAAAGGACAAACGAGGCAAAAACCGTTTGTGTTGTAATGACGAA
>BRDA01088436.1:0-18311 GCA_036984385.1 Crenuchus spilurus
GTTTTAATCTTTGTATTGGTTGACGGTTGATGGACCTTGAGTGTTATGAAAGGCACCAACAAATAAAATGTATTATTATTATTATTATTATTATTATTATTATTATTATTTAGTGCATAAGCTGTGTACACCTCCATCCGTGCTGAAGCATAAACAGTGAAGTTTTCTTGTATAAAAATGTAAACTACAAACAGAAAGACAGCAGTATTCCACAGAATGGCAGAAGCTTTAAGGCTACTAAGAAGGCTGCAGAGTGTGTTGCAGACGAGCATGATTCATGGTGTTCTGTTGTGGGTTGAGTTGATTGTGGTGTTCATTGACTTCTGGTGTTCAAACTGTGCAGTTGCGTTGGATGGCATAATGAACTAAGTGCACGTGATATTAATTTCTGTTTTAAGTTGATGTATGGCTGTTCTGGATGATGATCTGTATTCATTACTGTGTTTCAGAAACTGGGCATGCTGGCACTGGTTAATGAGGAGAGCCGATTCCCTAAAGGAACTGACTTCACCCTGCTGGAGAAACTGCACAGCCGACACTCTGTGAGTTACACTCTCACACACATGCAGACACACAGTGCAGATGGCTTCAGAATAGACATTCTCTGCATGCAAACACAGATGTGCAAATATGTGCTCATGTTATTGATGTCTCTACAGACGAACCCATACTATGTGAAGCCCAGACTGGCAGACCATCAGTTTGGCATTAAGCACTATGCCGGGGAGGTGGGTGTTCTTCTGTGTGTTTAAGAGAGAGTGTGTATGTGTTACATTCTTTCCATTCCTTTAGTTCTGTACCCGTTTTTTCTGCTTGTCTCCCCCCTCCTTTGCAGGTCTTGTATGATGTGAGAGGGATCTTGGAGAAGAACAGAGACACGTTTAGGGATGATATCCTGAACATGCTGAAGGACAGCAGGTTAGAAACACACAATCAGTTCTTGTAGTTAAGGTGATGGATGCAGGAGAAATAATGTCCTGTAAAGGGACTCAGCAGTAGGAGGTGCCTCAACAAGTGTCACCATCAGATGCAGAGCTGCATGGAGTAAGTTCCACAAGCTAATGCCTCTCCTCACCAACCGTGCCATCTCTCTCCACACTCGTGGGAGGATCTATAATGCCTGCGTCCACTTTGTGATGCTCTACGCAAGTGAGTGTTGGGCGTTGAGACGTGAGGAGCATGCAAGACTGACTCGAAATGATCGGGATATGGTGAGATGGATATGTGGTATAAGATCAGAAGAAAAGATAAGCACTGCAGCTCTGCACAATCGCCTCAAGATACCCCACATCAACTAAGCCCTGAGGTTCAACGGGCTGAGATGGGCTGGACGTCAGCCGGAGTGACACCTGGATCAGCAGCTGCCAGACATTCCAGGTCGAGGGCCAGAAAGGGAAGGGTAGACCCAGGGAGACCTGGAAAGATGCCATCACGGAGGATCTACATGCCTGGAACCTCTCCTTGGACAAAGCAGAGGACAGGGATGAGTGGAGGAGGATACTACATGATGCCAAGTGACGAAAAGTCCAACCCCCTAATGGGGAAACAGAGACTATAAACACATGATGATGATGATGATGATGATGAAAGGGACCAGATGACAAGGTCTGAATCAGAGCCTGTGAGCAGTGCTGAGTGGGAGCAGAGCAGGGAGTGGAGTAAAGTTACTCAACCATGTTGCTAAATGTGCTTTCTTTCATTTATTAATTAGCCATATTAGTTTAATCAGCAGCAATAATATCTTTTTACTGTAAGAGTTAGTGGTTTGTAGCATGTTTGCCTCTCAGCACTGGGGTCTTGGGTTTGAGTCCCCATCTCAGTTGAGTTCCATTGTTCTCCTCGAGTTTGCATGGGTTTCCTGCCGTGGTGCCACAGAATGTAGGACATACTGTATCATATTTATTACAGTAAAACTCTGACAAGCACATATCTGTATATCTGTTTTTATATTATTTATATTGTTTTATTTATATATCTGCTTTATTCACAGTAATGTATTGTAAACAAACACTTTTCAAAATTACATTTATGCTTATGTAAGCAAACAGGGAGGCAGGAGGGGACGGAAGCAACGTGGAGTGAAAACTGACGTTTATTACAAAAACAAAATGCAAACTGCGACTAAAAACAAATCAAACAAACCTGTGGCTTGACGTGACTATGACATGAACACTCAAAGTAACATGAAGGCTCAGATTCACACAGACTATCACACAGAATGATGGATGCCAGACTCCGACATAAAGAGCACATGATCAGGGAGGGAGATACGAGAAAGCTGTGAACTTGACAATCAAAAGGTGGAAACATAACAAGACATGACGTGACCGATGGCATGGACATGACCACACCTGGAGACATGACAGCACACTAGCACATGGCCTGGCATGATGCATAGTATGCAAACGATTGTTTTCTTGTTTAAAGAAGTTTAAATACAAATATCTCATTGCAAACTGCTGATTCTCCTTAAACTGAATAAAGCCTAAGATCCTTCTTAAAGTACTGTTTATTTTTATTTCATATGTTATTAAGCTAAATGATAAGATGTTCCAAATTATATAAAATAAATATACTGCAAGAATGAAGACTGTGGGGCTGACATGGACTGTTTTACTTTATGTCGGAAGTGAGCACTAAGCAGGAAAAGAAAAAACAGAGTTAATACAAAACATTTCGAGCGGTGATCAAGCGGATAGTGGAAAACAGGAACTCTGCTTTTATGAAATTATATATTAAGAGGGGAGTGGAAACACTCACTTGGTCTGGCCTGAATTGAAATTAATGTGGATGGTTATATGTCTGTGTCCTGTATGCAAAATATTTTATAGCACTGTAATAGCTTTAAAAAAAAATTGACATGCACCTTATAAGTATCACTTTATATTTTTTTGCTTGTGCCCCCAGACTGGACTTCATCTACGATTTGTTTGAGCAAGTGGGCAGCAGGAATAATGAGGAGACTCTGAAGATGGGTACAGCCAGGAAAAAGCCCACCGTCAGCTCCCAGTTCAGAGTGAGTACTGCATCAGCTTCTCTAACTAACTAAATAGTCAGAGCCAGCCATGATGGCTAAAATGTGAGGCACAGAGTCTGTGCCAGCCTTTCAATAATGTTTAGAATGGCTTTTATATGTATATGTCTCTTGTACACGTTATATCTCTTGTTACTCAGGACTCCCTCCATGCCTTAATGGCCACTCTGAGTGTGTCCAACCCCTTCTTTGTGCGCTGCATCAAGCCCAACATGGACAAGGTGATTTGCCATTTTCATATTAGAATACATATTAGAATAGAAAGTGTTTTTAGGGTGCTGTAAAGTGTTTTAAGAGTATTGTTATGATAATGACAACTAAATATGATCGGAGCTCATCTGAGCATGCTCATGTTTTTGATCTCTTTAGACGCCCAACAGGTTTGACCCAGAAGTGGTTCTAAACCAGCTGCGCTATTCGGGTATGCTGGAGACGGTGAAGATCCGCAGAGCAGGCTTCCCTGTCAGACGCACCTTCAAAGACTTCTTCTGCAGGTCAGAGTGCAGACTTAATTCTGAGGCCCAGTCTACATGTGCTCAGATATTTTTTAAAATGTATGTGTTTTGGCTATTAAACAGTTTATTCTGCTTTTGTTGAGGTAACTGTATTTACTGTCCTGGGAAGGCTTTGAATATTGCTGTGAGGATCTGATTGCATTCAGCAACAAGAGTCTTAGTGAGGTCAGGATGTTGGATAATCACCACCTCATTCCCAAAAGTATTGGATTGAGTGTCATTATTCCAGAGAACACAGTTAATGCCCTGGTCTATTGGCAGTACTTTTTTACAGGGACTACACAAGCTGTGTGCACATTTGTACATCTGTGTCATCTTAAACTAACTGAATGCATTCATTAGAAGGGGTGTCCACAAATATTTGTGTATGACAGCTGGTCAGGAAGACTAGACCTGCTCTGTTTCTCCTGCAGCATCTAGCTATTATTGATCAGTGATGCAGTGGGCACTAGGCATGTGGTCCTATATGCTAGAGCAGGAAGAGAACATGAACAGGTTTTACAATGTGATGTTCTATGTATGATTGTAAGCTGTGTTGATGCTCTGTGTGCAGGTATAAGATTGTTCTAAAGGACAGGGGAGCGAGTGCTGAGGGAGATGAGAAGAAGAAAAGCATGGACCTGCTCACCACGTACAACCGAACGAAGAACGAATGGCAGCTTGGAAAGACCAAGGTGTGCTTGTGTTCCTGCATTTTTCCCTTTATTTATAGAGGTTAACACTGTGGGTGTCACCAGAGTTGTTATTTCTGTCTGGCATTGAGAACCACTATTATGTTGTTGGGAGACACTGAATGTACAAGAAGTTCTCAGTACATCTTCACTACAGCGGCTCTAGAATGTCCCACAAAGTTAAATGCTACCACCCTTCACCCAGTACTCTACTATCATGCCCTTTTAGACATCACATAACACGTTGCCCATGATGCTGGTTTTACACTTTGCTACAACTGACTAGTGTGCTCGCTTATTTATGCATGCAGTAAAGCCTGTTATGTATCATCTGTGACATCCCAGTCTGAGTTCATGCCAAACCAGGGGTGGTCATAATATATTGCGATGATTTTGTACATTTTGTATGGAGACTAGATTTGACCAAACAAACTACTTACAAGATTTTCAAGATATTTTGTTCCATTTCTATTGGTCCATTCATCATACAGTGTTCACACAGTATAAAGACCAGCTAGCATTTTCAAATAGTACAAAAATGAAAACAATCTTACATGAAAGTCACAAAAAACATATTCAAGGCAAAATTTTTTATATAACAAATGTCATGTCATTACATAAATGGAAGTTAAAGTAAACAAGGCAGGTTAAAAGAGAAAATCATAAGAATAAAATGAAAACTATGGAGAAAACTTTGCTGTGACTTGTATAATTAAATAAGATCATTAAATTCTTAATCCCAGTGATTTATGAGGCACTTAATATGAGAACCTTATTGCTCTTCCCTCTGATCTGCAGGTGTTCATGAAGGAGTCTCTGGAGCAGAAGCTGGAGAAGGAGAGAGATGAGGTGCGCCGCAAAGCCGGCCTCATCATACGGGCATACCTGCTTAGGTACACAGCAAGGTAATGTATGTTCTTCTCTTCTGCTCTGATTTGATCACCGACGCTGAGTATGATTGTTTAAATAGTGTAGCATAGTTGTTTATAGACTAATGTCTCCTATTCTAGTGATAATAGTGTTTATTGAAGTTGTTTATGGACTAATATCTTCTATTCTAGTGATTAATAGTGTTTATTGAGGTTGTTTATAGACTAATGTCTCCAATTCTAGTGATTAATAGTGTTTATTGGTGTTGTTTATAGACTAATATCTCCTATTCTAGTGATTAATAGTGTTTATTGAGGTTGTTTATGGACTAATATCTCCTGTTCTAGTGATTAATAGTGTTTATTGAGGTTGTTTATGGACAATTATCAAAAACTGATGACCCCAAACTTTTGAGCAGCAGTGTATGAGTGTTTAGTACATTCTCATTTGCAGTCTATGGACTGTTATGTCAGCAAACTCAAGGGAAAGAGTTGTCCAGTAGGAATGCCTCTTGTCTTTCCTGCTGCTGGAGAGACTTAACTTTGTCCTTATCTGGCTCACTGAAACCCAGCTTAATGGAATCCCATTTATAATGTGTATGTATGGACCTGACTGCTTTTGTAATTAGTGAAGAATGTCTTCTAAGGTGGCTCATGGTTTCCGATTACAGAAAGCACTTTAAGAAGGCTCTGGCCAGCACTGTGACCATCCAGAAGAACTATCGTGCCCACTTGTACCGTCGGCGTTTTCTACGAAAACGCTCAGCAGCGCTGGTCCTTCAGAAGCACCAACGAGGACAAGTGGCCCGGGGCATCTGCCGAAAGCTCCGTGAGGAAAAGCGGAAAAGAGAGGAGGAGGAGAGGAGGAAAAAAGAGGAAGAAGAGAAGAAAAAGGCAGAAAGGGCACAGGCAAAAGAAGAAGAGGGAGCAGATGGAGAAAACGTGGAGGAAGACGCAGAAGTAAGGACAGAGGGTTTTTCACCAATCATGAACACACATTTTCCTTGCCTTTCCCTTTTTTAATGAAAAGATTTGATGTGCTATGCAAAGAACTCCCGAGACCACACAGTCTATAGAAGTAAAGTAAGGAGCAAAAATAGTCTGTTTAGAAGTTAACATGGTTTCTGTTATCGGACCATACTCAGACTTATGAAAAGGAACCAAGCACAGAGCAGACAGAAGCTAAAGAGCTTCACAAAAAACAAAAGACTCAAGGAGAACCCAAATAATAGCACTCAAAACTAAGTAAAACATGTCACACTAAAGCGACACCAAGCAGCACTACCACCTGAAAATGGTTGCTAAAACAAATAGCGACCAAGAACCCAGAGAACGTGTGTACAAAACAAAGGCTGCCAGCTGGACCACACAGGCATGCTGTAAAACGTAGCGTAAACTCAAAACAATCCAAAAATACTGAGACCAAAGAGAGGGCAAGAAAACAAAGGCTCTTTGAAACTCTCTAGCAACTGAGACTTTAAAATCTGGCTGGGAAGTTTGCCCGCATTTGTCGGACAAAGACCAAGCGGTGAGTGTTTGGTTACACTGACTTAAATAAGGGGAGCAGCAGGTGAGCAGGGGAGCAGCACTCACTTGCCTGTAATCAGGGGTGGTACCACACACAGCTGTGGGTGGTTCCTTAATTGCAGGTATGCCGTGAAACTGTAAGGGTCCAGCATGAGAGAAGTCTAGCTGACAATGAGTCATGCTGGTCCCTTACAGTTTCATGTTTCAATACATTTACATTAATGCCCACTCAGCCTGCAGCAGTTTATCCATAGTGTGATATGTAGTGCTGGTTCTGACTAAGTTTCAATGAAACACAAAATAGGGCAGAAAAAGGCTTTTAAATCATTTGATTTGACTATTTTGCATGCACAATGGTCATGTACAACCCTGTTAATGTAGTGGCACAATAACATGAACAACAGTAAATAAATAAGAAAGGAAGAACCAGCTCTTTTTACCACAGTGCTGCATACACAGGATTCTGACCTGCACCTTCATCCCATTTGTCAGGATGGTATCAGGACAGACCCTGCTTAGCTTCTGAGATCTGATGAGATCTGTGTTTTCAAGGTGGCATGGCAAAAAGTAGTGCCATTTTAATCCCCATTCAATGTATAAAATAAATGACCGTTACGGGGGCAGCCATGGGCTTGTGGTTTAAGAACCAGCCTTGTGACCAGAGGGTTCCTGGTTTGATTCACTGAACTGAGAGGACCCGATTTAGGTGCCCTTGAGCATGATACCTAACCCCCAACTGCTCCCTAGGTGCCATGTATAGTTGTTGCCCACCACTGCAGGCAAGGGTGTTCACTGCATAGATGGGTTAAATTCCTCTGAGAACAAGCACACTGGTCACATGTCACTCTCACGTCACCTGCTGTTGATCATCAGTCTCATTTTTGTCCTTTCAGGGCAAACATCTCTGTGATTCTCCAGGCAAATGTTGCCTCATGTTGAAAAATATGTATTTCTGACAACTGCTTCTTGCTACATCTGGTCTCCTTGCGCACAGCTCCACCAGAGACTCTCCCATGGGAGAGCATTATCCAGGTTCATAGAAAGCACATTAGAAGCTCATCCTGCAATAATTTTTATTACCACCGGGATTCAGGAGTTTATCACTGAGGAGGTTAAACATCATTACAGATGTCCTCCTGATGAGCTAACCATTCAAATCAGACACTAAAGTCTAAAAAAGTACATACTAGTTGTTTTTAGCCATCATGTGGCTGTTCATCCCATCAGATATACACATATTTAGTTTACTTTCTGACACTAATCCCAGATGGTCATGTGAGAACAGAGTTCAGAGGTAGTTGTGCCCACTGTTTTGCTCATATCTCTCTCCTTCTGTCTTCTCGCAGCTCTCAGTGGAGGAGGAGAGTCGTCAGATGGAAGAGATTCTGCGTTTGGAGAAAGAGATTGAGCGTCTGCAGAAGCAGAGGGAAGACGGTGTGTCCATGCTATGTGAGAGCTCACGGCAGGAACTTCGTTTGCGCCGGGATGCAGAGACGCTACGGCAGAAGAAGGAGGCTTCCCGTGCTGCAACTCAGTCACTTGACCTGCAAGACTTTGACCCCAAACGGGCCTCCCCTGTTCCTCCCCCTGCAGTACCGGAGGAAGACGAGGTGGATGAAGGCTTCCATGCTGAAGAGGAGTGCATCCCACTGCCTGATTTTCCCCCGCCAGCTGAGGGTCCTCCCGTTCAGGAGATTTTAGGCACCCTGCCTCCTCCTCCTCCAGCCTTTGCAGAGGGTACGGTAGCATCCGGAGCTCCTTCTGCAGCTCTGGATGTCCCTGGAGCTCCCAATGCTCCACACCCTCCTCCACCTCCACCACTTCCTCCTCCACCTCCCCCACCTCCACTCCCAGGAGAGGCTCCCGTGCCGAAAAAAGAAGTTTCAGACCCTGCTGGCCCTAAAAACGAGGACGCAGAAAAGGAAAAGAAGGCAGAAGATGGAGAAGAAGGAGTGGATCGCGCCAGCAAGCTGACTGCATCTGAGTCCATGGTGGACGCAGAGGAGCCCATCTACAGCCTGCCACTGGACACTGAGTCCGACTACGACCAGGATGAGCTGGAGGATGGCCAGAGCAGCACTGCAGCCACTGACCCCGAACACGCCCGCAAGTCCACCTGCACCAACGCCAGCCAGGAGTCCTACAACCGCAGCTCTGATTCGGTCAGAAGCAAACACACACACACACTCTACATGCATGCTGGATCAAACAGAAAAGCACTGATTATCATATATCAATATGACTACATCACTGTCTAGTTAACACCATGTTGTTCCACTCTGGTTCCAGTATATTTGGTCTCATGGCCATAACACAGGAAACATGGCCTGATAGCAGAGCCTGAACAGTATAAACAAATCTGAGACCTTGTCTCATTGTGACTCAGCTAAAGAGGACATATTTAAGAGCACGTGTCCCTCTAAAGTATTAAGTAGTTTGGTAAGTTAGAAAAAGAATATGACTCTGTAAACAGTTATTAATAAGAGTGTAAGGGAATGGTTCTCAAATGGAAGGAATGCACAAAATTCATTTCAAGTCAAGAGAAAAAGTCTTTTAGTTTAATGCTGTTGACATTAAAACGTGTTAGTGCATCTCAGAAAAATAGAATATTGTCAAAAAGTTCATATGTGATGAAAACTGAATTAAAAAATGTAAACTGTCACATATTTTTTTGTCATTACACTTAAAGTGTCATATTTCAAGACATTGTATTTATTTATTTTTTATATATATAATTTTATTTCTAACTTTTTGCCCATTTTTATCCCCTTCCCAGTGTAGTAGTCAATTAGCCCATCCCCTTCGTTAGGACTCTCCCCATCACTTTTGCATTGTCCCTGACTCTAGGAGGGTGAAAACAAGCACAAGCCTCCTCCGTGGCATGTGATACAGCCACCACCTCTTTTCTAACTACCACTGATACACAGTCCCTGGGGACCCAACGCGCTCGGAGGAAAGCACAGGGTGCCCAGCTCTGAATGTACCAATCAGTAGAGCCAGCGGACATTGCAGTGTGAAAGTGATAGGGAGAGAGAGCGCCATCTACCTGCCCAGAGAGAACACTGCCAATTTTTGCTCTCTTGAGCCCCGGCTGTTGATGGATAACAGCATGGCCGAGATTGGAACTCGCAATTGTCTGGTCATAGTGTGAGCATCTTAGTCAAGACATTTTTTAAGTTAATGATGTTTTAATGGTTATTTTCTCAATCTCAGAATGAAACATTCTATATTATAACACAGTCTGACCCTGCAATCTGATTGGCTGAGAGATGTTCTAGTAGTGCTGTCAATAACGTCACTCTGACCAAATCACTTTAAGTATTACTCCACCACATACACATAACCTAGCAACACTGCATTAAATAGCAACAGGCAAACTGTGTCAAGTATCAATCTTTCCCATCCTGCATGATATTATGGAATAAATGATTGCTATTGGCCCCATTTTGAAATTATGGCTGATAATTCCATACAATAATTTTGTGTCCCAATTTTAGCTTGTACACTGGAAGTTTACCTTCTTCTAGATATCCCAGTGTCCTCTGCTGGCCACTCTGCATCTCCCTGTAATGAATATTGATGGTCATTATGTATTGTGAATGTTACTGTAACGAATTACCAGGGAGATGAGGGAGGATTCATGACACAGAGCTTTTTACACATGAAGTGACATGAAACAGGATGTAATAGGTGCAGGACATGGACAAACTGGACAAGAGCCCTGACAGACTGATCATACAAGAGACCTGACAAAGACTGACTATACAAGGGACCTGACATAGATTGACCATACAAGAGACCTGACAAAGACTGACCATACAAGAGACCTAACATAGACTGACCATACAAGAGACCTAACATAGACTGACCATACAAGAGACCTGACAAAGACTGACCATACAAGAGACCTAACATAGACTGACCATACAAGAGACCTGACAAAGACTGACCATACAAGAGACCTGACAAAGACTGACCATACAAGAGACCTGACGTAGACTGACCATACAAGAGACCTGACATAGACTGACCATATAAGAGACCTGACATAGACTGACCAATCAAGAGACCTGACAAAGACTGACCATACAAGAGACCTGACATAGACTGACCACACAAGAGACCTGACAAAGACTGACCATACAAGAGACCTGACATAGACTGACCATACAAGAGACCAGACAAAGACTGACCATACAAGAGACCTGACATAGACTGACCATACAAGAGACCTGACAAAGACTGACCATACAAGAGACCTGACATAGACTGACTATACAAGAGACCTGACAAAGACTGACCTTACAAGAGACTAAATATATCTAACAGTGATTTTTTTCTTTCTTCCTCTGTCTTTTTCAGTATGTGGAGAGTGATGAAGAGCATGATGGCTATGCGGACACAGATGAGGAAGTGTCTAATGGAAAAGTGAATGTGCTGAATGGTAACGGGCCTCCATACTTCCACAGCTACCTGTATATGAAGGGTGAGTGTGCAGTGTAACCAAATCACAATACAATCACTCAGTATCATTCACATACAGCCTGAAAAGCCCTTTTACTGTTGATCAGCACGACTCCTGAAAATCAGACAGTTTGAGTAAATTACTATTCAAACAGTCTCAACAGTAAAACAAAAGCGGCTCCTGGTGACCTGGGGTCTGTCCAGAGTTTCATGTTTTCTGTTTGAACCTTCAAGCTTCTTAATGTCTTGTTCAGGATTCCTCTGATTGTATCCATCCGTATTGTTGCTGGTCATCTTCTTCCTCCTTTACCTTCAACTGATCCGAGTGTATTGACCTTTTGATATACTCGTCTTTCCACATGTCTCTTTCCACCGTAACAGCTGGCCTGATGATCCCGTGGCGGAGGCGCTGGTGTGTGCTGAAGGACGAAACCTTCATGTGGTTCCGCTCAAAGCAGGAGTCTCTGAAGTCAGGCTGGTTGTATAAGAAGGGCGGAGGACTCTCCACTCTGTCACGGAGAAACTGGAAGATGCGCTGGTTTGTGCTGCGCGACTCCAAACTCATGTACTTTGAGAACGATAGCGAGGAGAAGTTAAAGGGAACCATCGACATCCGCTCAGCCAAGTAAGAGAACAAACACATAGCTTTACATAGAGTTTGTATTGGGGGGTTTATTGGGTGTACTGGTTGGGCATTTTCTTTTGGGCAGGTATTTTTTACAAAGATGTGTCATGTGATCATATGATCACAGTTCATTTGTACCTGTAGATGTTATTACAATCACTAATTTAACAGATCATCAGTATTTTAGTTTAGATGTTAGTTTATATTTTAGTTTAGATGTTAGTTTAATGCTCTAACAGGTAGTTTAAATGGTGGAACATCTTAGTTTTGAAGTAGATTATTAAGCCACTCTTCACAAGTTTGCATATTTTTGTTTTGTGATTTGTGAAGGTTTTTGTTGGATCATGCTAAGAGGCTAAATATGACTAGCAGCAACCAAGAGTCTTTATTTTCCAACACAAGACGATGTCTGCCTAGAATATCACAGAGATTTGTGTCATGACAGGACTAAGATGATCAGACAAGCTCTGAGTTAGCAAATTTAGTCTTAGAGGACAAGAGGGGAAAAACAGACCGGCAGAGCCGGATGTAAATAAAAACACAGAGGAACTCCGGTAAAAAAAAGAAATAACCCCAGAAACATTTAAGCCGTTAACAGTGTTATTACTGCGTAATAAATCACATAAAACTAGGCTTCTACATTGTGCAAAGATGAAATAATATCAGGTTAACTCTACGTTCAACTGAAAAACCAATAGACAAAGCTTCTTTTGCCAATGTCTTATTCAAATGTCTCATTCCACCTTAAATGGTCTATTCAGTAGCCTACTAGCACTAATCCTGCGTCATTTAAGGTGGAATGGAAAATGTTAATTTTCTGTCTCTCTCCCTCTCTCTCTCTCACACACACGCACGCATGCACGCACGCACGCACACACACACACACACTCTCACACATAGTTCCAAGCTTATGGGTGTGAGATTGTAGCTTATTATATATAGGGTCTGAATGTAATTGCTGCCTCATTTAAGGTTTAAACTAAATATTAAGATTAGATTAAGATCAACCAATTTAGCCAATGTGATTTTTCACACAACGGAATTTGACCTCCGCATTTAACCCATTCGTGCAGTGAAACATGCACACACACACACTAGTGAACACACTAGGCTGTGAGAATTTGTGCCCGAAGAGGTGGGCAGCCCTTATCCACCGGTGCCCGGGGAGCAGTTAGGGGGTTAGGTGCCTTGCTCAAGGGCACTTCAGTCATGTCCTGTCTGGGGATCGAACCAGCGACCTTCTGGTCACAAGACCAGATCCTTACCACTAGACCATGACTGCCCCATATTTGAAGAAGATATAAATAAGAAGTTAACTTTTATAAGTTTTTATAGATACAGACCTCACTGCAACACAGCCACTATAGCACAATAGAACAATATGCTCAGAGCACAGATCACAGCTGCACAAAAAATTATAAAATACACTTTCACTCACTGAAGCTGAGGTTTCATTTGAAAATGAAACCTCAAATTCATATTTTTGCCAACATTAATCCTAATCCACTGTCCCGTATTCTGATGCGATGCTTTTTTGTGGTTCTATGAAAATATAAAATGGCCCACTGCAGTTCAAACTGGAGTTACACCTGTTGGGGGCGTGGCTAAATCCCCTTATTGCACAAAAAGTGGTGTCCAGTCTTGAGCCATTAAATTGAATGTTTTCAGATCCATTGACTGGGTTGTCATTTATCACATTTGTTGGTTGGTAGGCACTGCAGATACTCTCATATAGGTCTGAAAGTCTGTCCTTTAACTACACAGTGGCAGCTGACTTTCCTAGTCTTCTAAACAGTAGAAATGCTAAGGCTTATTTATGTAACTATAAAAATAGTTCTTTTCTCTTCATCCATACACATCTCTGTAGATTATTTTCTCTAGCTCTCTCATTGTCTTCTGCTTGAATCCATCATTTAAGGACATTATTGACCATCTCACACTATAGGATTTGTGAATGTTTTGGTCTTTGTAATTATATGAAATTATTTAGATTTTTGTAATTATATAGAGGCCATGGGTAACTCTGACTTGTTTTCTCTGTCACCTCTTGATCTAGGGAGATAGTGGATAACCATGAGAAGGAGAATGCTCTGAACATTGTGACCGATGAGAGGACATATCAGGTGTTTGCAGAATCACCAGAAGATGCCAGGTGTGCTAGTGAAGGAGCATATCCAGCTAAATACCTCATTAGTCTGCTCTAAATACGTGTATCATTGTCCTCTTCTCTTTTCCTTTCTTGATGTTTCTCTTTCTCAGTGGTTGGTTTAATGTGTTGAGTCGGGTCCACACCGCCTCACCTGAGCAGCTCTTGGAGATGTCCCATGAGCAGGCCAACCCCAAGAATGCTGTGGTCAGTGTCCTTGTTTGTTTCTTCTCCATGTTCTCCATGTGGCACTGTTCCACAGTCTGTATAATATGATTCAGTGGACTGTAAGTTGCAATAGGTTAGGTTTGTCCAAACTTTTGATACATCCAATAATTATCATATCCTTGTCAATACTGAAATTTGGTTAAAACCTGCGTAGTTCGTGTTCAGTTATATCTCCAGTCTACATTTTATAGGGTAGATGTTTTGGGAAAAAAAACCATATTTTTAAATAAATGAGTTTAATACAGTATGTAAACATTCAGAGTAAAAAAAAATGTATAACTCACTTCCGTTTGTAAATATATTTGTGAAAACTAAGCTTTAAAAATAGCACATTTAGAATTCACTGTTTTCATGATGTCACAGTGGTTTCACATACTAGTGCAAAAAGTAGAACATCATTAAAACACTCATTGCTGTTCACAATTTCATTGAAAAATGTAAAATTAGATAATTGTATTCATTTAGATTTTATATTCATTTCATGTAAACGGACATATTTCAAGCCTGTTTTGTTTAAAATGTTTGATACTGTTTAAGTAATTTACTCAAACTTAAAATGAAATATTTTAATAATTTGAGATTTTGGATTTCATACTGTCACACTGATCAACAAAACAAAAAATTTCACTTTAAGTATAAAATAATTTTTAAAAAAATATTATTTATGAGCAGAAGTTCAGTGTTTATATATACTGTACCTGCCTCTTTAACCTGCAGCAATTTAGCCCCAGACAATCACACCAAAGTTCAGGGTTGACTGCCTTTTAACCAAATCGTAATACAGTTCAACCAATCACAACAGAGATCATTTACATATTCCATTCTTAAAGGCACAGTAACAAAACAACATCACTTTAATTTGGAGGCATAAAGAGAGGTTGTAAAGTTGTGATATAAAATCAGTTTGCTATGAACAGACCACATAATGATTAAAGGTATGTGAGAAAGCAAAAGTGGAGGGGAAACTTGTGAAGTTGGGCCGGAGTTCTGACAGACTTGGCTGATGGAGCCTGAAGCCAGACCTCCTCCTTTTTGAATGGCAGATGAGTGAGAAGAGAAGTCGAGTCGAGAGAAGTTGTGGATAGTCAGAAGAATTAGGAGGTGCCAGGGTGGTGGTGAATATGAAGTTTTCATCATGAGGGGTTGGTAGAATAGAAGGGTTTATATAGGGCATGAAAGAGAGGCGGAGTTATGATGTCATTTATGACTATTTTTTTGTACATTAGACATAAATTCATCTCTGTCTGAAAGATCAGAAGGCGACTTTGCGGAAAAATAAAGTGCAAGACAAACGTAGGGCTTAAAATGATTTAGTTCACATTTTACATAGTACACAATGATCACACAGCCTATAGGAAGTGGAATAGCATCATCTCAGGTTCTGCATAATTTTGTCTCTTTAAAAAGTAAACTGTCTCTCTGTAACACCTCTTTCACATACATTGTCACAGGGCACACTGGATGTTGGGCTGATTGACTCAGTTTGTGCATCTGACAATCCTGACCGGTGAGCCTGGTTTTTGGTGCCCTCTACTGGCCAATTATATGAAAATACAATATTTGCACTGTAATGGCTTTTTTTCTGGCACCGCTGCTTGATACCCATAACAGTAATAACACTGATCTTCATCTTCCTGGCAGACCCAACTCGTTTGTGATCATCACAGCTAATCGAGTGATCCACTGTAACACTGACCTGCCAGAGGAGATGCACCACTGGATCAGCCTTCTACAGAAGCCCAAAGGAGACTCCAAGATTGAGGGACAGGAGTTTCTCGTTAGAGGTCAGTCCAGCATGTTTAAGGGCTGCTGTGCTTCCACATATGTAAACTACCTTTCCTTCTGATCCTCATTCCTGTAAAACATGACTGATGAAGCAGTGACGGCGTGTTTATTAGTTTATTTCACTCAGCTGTTCAGAAACAGTCAGAACATTCTGGAGAAGACATTTAGTAGAAGTCCTAAAGATAAGATTCCACAACTTTTTAAAGGAGCGCATATATGTACCAGTCCCAAATCAGGAAAAGTTGGGGACACATACTGTTAATTGACTTTTATTTCATTGCAGACAGTATGAACTCAAGATATTTCATGTTTTGTTTGCTCAACTTCATTTCATTTGATACACTGAGTCCTGAAGAACGTGTGGAGAATTCTAAAACCAAAAACAAAACAATGTTGTACTGTTGAGCATCTTAAGACGTTTGCAGGAAGAATGCAACAAAATATCAGCAGAAGCACTTCAGCATTTATCCTCGATGCCAAAATGTCTTTTCAGTGATGTGAGGAGAAACAGCAACATTACAGAGTGATAAATGCTTTACTGTCCCAACCTTGTGTGTAATGTGTTACAGGCCTGAAATGCAGGAATGGATGTATATTAATGAATAAAATGAAGTTGATCAGACAAATGTGAAATATGTTGGGTTCATGCTGTCTGCAATGAAATTAAAGTGAAAGTTGGCCCCAATACTGGCATCTAGTCAAGCCAAACTGTTTCAGTATGGTGCAAATCATATTGCAATTGCAATTTTTACCATAATAATCACAATAAGGTATTTTGTGGACATCCCATAGTCCTAATATCTACAGTTGCAATTAGAATTATTCATCCTGTGGGCCCCGAGTGTCTCAGCAGGCTAAGACGTTGACACTATGACCAGAGGATTGTGAGTTTAAATCCCAGTCATGCTGTTTGCCATCAACAGCCGGAGCCCAAGAGAGCAAAAATTGGCAGTGCTCTCTCTGGGTGGGTAGATGGCGCTCTCTCTGTCCCTATCACTCCCACATTACAATGTCTGGCTCAGGCGTCTACTGATTGGTCCATTCAGAGCTGGGAATCCTGCGCTTTCCTCCATTGGCTCCCCAGTGACGGTGTATCAGCGGTAGTTTGAAAAAAATATTGAGTTAATGTAAGAAACACTGATTTTTGCATGTTTTGGCTGTAGTTTGATTGCACATACTAAAACCAACTGTTCTCAGGCTGTGTGTCAGTATGACATTTTTATGGTGTTATGTGTCAAACCACTCAGTAATGTTTACTATTTTCAAGCCTCTCTTCATCTCTCAGACGTAAACAGGCTGTTTTTGTTACTGCGTCTTTAAAAATGATATTTTGAATTATCTCTCTTCTGATTGGCTGTCCTGTACTGAACCTCATTCAAAAAGCAGTCTGAGCTGAAACAGTTTGTATGACTTCAGCATGAATTGGTGAGAAAGATATATATGAATGTTCAGGACATCACAAAAACGCTCAAAATGGACCATTTGTGCAGCTGAACTTACAGTTCATGTATGAAGCACATGGACTGATGAGTGAATTCGGTTAATTTGGTCAGTATTAGCATAGTTCTTCAAACACTATCATTTCAATAATCTGAGGAAAATGTGCTGTTCTGTGATATGTGGGCCTTTCATGTCTCAGGTTGGCTGCATAAAGAGGTAAAGACTGGAGCTAAGAGCAGTGCACTGAAGCTGAAGAAGCGATGGTTTGTCCTGACCAACAATTCTCTGGACTACTACAAGTCAGCAGAGCGCAATGCATCCAAGATGGGCACCCTGGTGCTCAACAGCCTCTGCTCTGTGGTCCAGCCTGAGGAAAAGGTCTTCAAAGAGACAGGCAAGCTAGCTGAAACAAAACAAGCATCATAGCATCTCTGACTGAGGCTTAGGATGACTGATTAGGGGAATAAATGTAACAAACTGTAATTCTATCATCCTTTCAAAGTTTGGTCATTCTTGTATTAGAAATATATGTATTAATTATTTTCATCATATAAGTTCATGTCTTTATTACTGTTAAATGTTTATGCAGTTTAGAAGCCTCCAGTTCTTTCTAACACTGCTGGTGTTGGATTTCACTGTAGGTTACTGGAACATAATTGTCCACGGCCGCAAACATTCCTACAGACTCTACACTAAGCTGCTGAACGAAGCCATGAGATGGGTCTCAGCTATCCAGGGAGTCATCGACAACAAGCTGCCCATTGAGACGCCCACGCAGCAGCTCATCAGAGACATAAAGGTAAGGATATTAGGATTGCACAATATATCCATCCATCTATTCATCTTCTTAACCACTTAATCCTGGTCAGAGTTGTAGTGTATCGCCCTGCCCCTCCATTGGCAAGGAAGGGTGTCACATCATACACCATAGCCAGAACAGGGCACCAATACGTCATCCATATATCAGTGACTGGAGTATTAATTGATTCAGATTAATTGAAATCTAA
>BRDA01088451.1:0-25799 GCA_036984385.1 Crenuchus spilurus
TGACAGTCAAAATTAAACTGAAATTCCTTAAAAAACGTATCTAATCATAATACATATAATTTTTTTTACTGTAAATTGTATTGTAAAATTGTATATTAATTTTAAAATATTGTGCTGATAATTTATTAAATTCTTCAATGACTATACGCTTGTCAAATGCAGCCATAAAACCTTTTGTGAACCTCTTCCTTTCAGTCCCAGTGCTGATTTATTTTCAGTAAATTCACATGGCTGAGGGCTTTAGGGGCACCTATATTGAATGAATCACCTGTTTATAACCTGAACATAATACAGTCTGATACAATTATGTTCTCTACCTAAAGGTACTGAAAACAGACCCTTGAGGAAAACCAATCTAGTGACAGAAAAGGTACTGACTAAATGACTCTTTGGCCTGTGCACTGGCAAGAACCTGGTGAAGTGATGCATAAGATGCATATAAACAAGCACTCATTTGGGGTCACCCATTAATAATGATTTTGTATACGATGGTATATTGCCTTACTGTGAGGAAGGTGATATATTCAGTGACATCTTAGGCAGGTGGCCCCGCCAGATGTCACTGTGGAGCAGTGTGTGATATATTCCTTTTTTAAATTATTTTATTTAAATATTATTTTCTAACATTGTTGTGTATTTGATTTATGAAAATGGCAGTAGTCTCCAATACATTCAAAATATTCCTATACATGTTACGTAAGGTCAATACTTTCTGCAGTCTTCATTTAGTTAGTATGGGACCAGCTGATCAGCATCCATTTTAGCAGGTGAACAGTAGAAAACACTGTACACATGTGCAACACACTTTGAGCTGTAGGGCATGGTTTTGCTGGTCCCATTCTGAGAGCAACCAATAAAAAATGAAAGATTTGCATAAGTGACCTTATGTGAATATCATTTACAGTATCAGTATTGCTACACAGCTTGCCACTGCACGTCATTCATCTGTTAACCGCCGCTATCAATGAAATATAATGAATCATATCAACAATTTAATCATAGTTAACAGTTAGATAACACACAGACAGTCATCTTACCTCAGTAAAAGGTTTATTTCCTTTATTCATAACTGGAATGAATTTTATTTAAGTTCTTTTCTAAAAGGAACTAAACTAAAGTAAAGGCAACAGAATATCACTTCTCACAGCAGGAGTGCTGACTTTGCCACAACACCAAATTATGCTTTTTTGGAATTTCATTGATGAGGTGCATTTGTGGTTGAATTAATTGAGCAAGTAGGTTTGTGTGTTTCACTGACGAGAGGGATGCAAACAGATTTTTTTTGTGCCCCACTTGGCTTTCTATTCTAGACACATAATTAGATATATTTAGATTTTTTTTAATCTAATTTTTGCTAAATTAACACTGTTTCTGTTGGAGTGAAAGAGTCTAATGGCTGAAGATTATATTACTGCCATCTAGTGGTCAGGTGTTTAAACACAACACAAAATGAACCACTGTCAGACAAGTTGTAGTTTATTACTGAAAAGAGAGAAAGCTCTCTGTGTTGATCTGTGTCTCAGTCTGACTTTGTGAACAGACCTTTTTTTGGAGATGAAGTCAAAAACATTTCCAAAAAACACAGCAGCAATGAGGACAAGAGATCTCATATCTCATCCAGTGAGCTTACTGGAAGCCCTCTGGATAAACTGTTTGGCTTCATGGATCAATTGAGCCAAAACCATACACAATCTCTTGCTGTCATTCTTTGTCTCGCTCCACCATCAGCCAGCCAGTAGACTGTTCCATACTGTTTCCGCTTTGTCAATTTTAGGTGAGCTATGCGCCACTAAAATCTCTGGCCACACTGTGATTCTGAGTTTATTCAATGAGCCTACATGCCATGTATAAACACACAGTGACCATTTTAGTATACACCTACGATATATGGTCATTTTATTGTTTTACAGTTACAGATTATACCTCATTTGTTGTACAGTTTATCTGCTCTTCCCCATCCATTCATTATCAATCACCTTTATTTAAACTCGGGTTACTTTGAGGGTGTCCCTCATTTACAATGTACCCAAAGTAATACACAAAATGAAAATATGAGTCTATATAATAATAGACAAGATTTAAATTTTTTAAAGTTTATTAAAGATACATTTTTTTTAAATGATAGAAATTTGATATAAAAAAGGAAATCAATTTAAATAAGCCATGTAAAATGGTACAAGTAATAAGCAGACTGAGCACAAAAATATAGGTAATGAATAAAATTTATATTACAATAAAACATAAGATAATGTATAAGAATAAATGGAGATAAGTAGCTAAAATAAAAGTAAAAGGATAACTAAAACACTACCGAATAAAATAAATAAGAGAAAAAAAAAAAATAATAAAATAAAATAAGAAATAAAGTAAAACAGTGACAGGCTGAGTGGAGGTGGTTAGAGATTAAGAGTTTAAAATGATGAAGTGACACCAATAAGCAGAGCTTTAGAGTTTCCTGTAGTAATGGAAAGAGACCCCCACAGGTGACTGTTGACCAGATTTCTTTTGAATGGTCCATTCTCTGTGAGGCATATGAATGATATATCACCCAAGTTAATATCTGTTAGTCCTGTGGTGTGTTTCCATTGATGCATGGTACCCATATGGTTGATGTTTTCTGATAAAATGGCCAATGAGTGCAGGTACATGCTAGGTGTTCCTAATAAACTGGCAACTCATTGCACTCCAGCCATCAGTGATGGCTTTAGCTCATCAGAGATGAATTATCCAAATTCTAATTGTTTGTGGATAATCTTTTAAAATCCAATTGTATGGTGTGCTCTCCAGTACTGAAAGTGACTCTAATACAAAACCTAGCTTTCGTAGTATTTTTCAGACCTAAAAAAAGCTGTATGCATATTCCACTCTGTTGAGCATCAAGATTGGACTATTTTATTATTTCAGAAGCAAACCACTCTACAGTCTCTGCATTTTAACACTTTCTCCTGCTGTGTACCTCTGGTGATTTTTCCAGTTTTCATTTTCCAGGTTTCATAGTCATACAAATCAAATGGATATTTATCCATTTCTGTGTGAGATATACAGGGGTTAGACAATGAAACTGAAACACCTGGTTTTAGACCACAATAATTTATTAGGATGGTGTAGGGCCTTCTTTTGCGGCCAATACAGATCAATTTGTCTTGGGAATGACATATACAAGTCCTGCACAGTGGTCAGAGGGATTTTAAGCCATTCTTCTTGCAGGATAGTGGTCAGGTCACTACGTGATGCTGGTGGAGGAAAACCTTTCCTGACTTGCTCCTCCAAAACACCCCAAAGTGGCTCAATAATATTTAGACACAAAGACTTGCTGTCTTGGTCACAGATGCGCCAGCAAGATGTGCAGCAACAATTTGTCCTCTTTTGAACTCTGGTATGTCACCCATAATGTTGTGTGCATTGTAATATACTATATAACTGTGCTCTTACCTGCTAACTGAACCTTCACACTCTGCTCTTACTGGTGCAATGTGCAATTAATAAAGATTGGCCACCAGACTGGTCCAATTTAGCCATGAAACCTCCCACACTAAAATAACAGGTGTTTCAGTTTCATTGTCTAACCCCTGTATGTAGTGGTACCTGGCAACCCAGCCCAGGTGTAAAAAACATCTGGCTAATTAGTTGCTTATCACTGCCCTGAATGTTTTTTGAAAATGAAAGTAAAGTTTGTGAGCTCTTCTTCTTCTTTTTCCACAGCAGTTATTCCACCCATCAGAGAAATGAAAGAAAACCAGAAATATGTGAATGTTTTTTTAATATATTTTACAGCAACAAGTTGACAAGAAATGGTCACTGATTGTGCGGCCAAAAAATAAATATAAAATAAATAAAAGTGAATGAGCGAAACACTCTTGCCACGATAATGGGAAGCGGAAAAGTGTAAAATCACATTTATTCATATAATTTTCTTAGTCTGGATTATTTTAGAGATAATTTTGAACAATTTAATTAAACAAGAAACATGATAGGAGTTACATTATACTGCATGAACAGAGCATTGGAAGTGACTGTCAGTGATTTTGAGTTTCGTTTTCTTGCGACTCTAGCATATGCTATGAAGCGTGAGTGGCTTCGTGCATTTTTCACTTGTTGAATAATTCATTCCGCTGAACATCTGGTGTAAGTGATGCAGATCCTTAACCATATTTGTATGAATTTGCTTTGTTTGTGTTTGCACAAAGATGAAAATAAAATCAGAAGCTCACATTTCCCCCAGTGGCTAATCTGGAAGTGCTGGACTGGAAGACAAATAATGGACAGTTTCCAGAGCTGTGTGGAGATGCTGCCAAATACAGCCATGGCTATGGTTCAGTTGCGGCACCTGTATTACATAGGTGCTCTTGTTTTTAGAACAATACAGAAGAATATATTGAGACATGTGAGTATTACAATATTATGTTTTATGACACAGTATCTATCCTCAAAAACATTGGATTTTTTTAAATGAATAGTTTACATAGAAAGATTGTGGTCGTTTTGTGTGGTGTTTAAACCTCAGATCATTAGATGGTGGTGTTTTGATCTGTTTTCAGCCATTAGATTATTTCACTCCAACAGAAATAAGCAATGTAAGGACACACTAATAGCAGTTTTTATAAAATTTCATTTAAAAAGATTACAATTTATCACCTTACGTACAGTATCGCAGTATATCACAATATGACATATTGTAACCCATGTATATGTATCATATTGACATGTTCTTGCCAAAATGCAGCTCTTGTTCTGTGCAATACTAATATCTGTCAGGTTAATGATTGGATGTTTTATTAAGTTTAGATTAAATAAATGTTTCCAAAATGTGTAGGTCTGCAGCCTTCAGTGAGCCAGAGGCTATAGCAGAGTATATGTAACTAACCTTAGCCTGCAGGAATGTCTAACATAGGAACAAATTAGTTTCACAGAACATTTGCATTTTTATTTCATGCTTTGAAAATAAAAATGAAAGTGTAATTTTAGATAGTGTTTATATATGCATACATATATACATACATACACACACACATACTCCAGTAGGCTATACTTAGGGTGCAGTTTCCAAGGTGATGCTACAATAGACAGGTTGAGGCAGTATTAGACTGTGCATGCCCTAAGATTTACACACGTGACTCTTGTTCTCAAGTAATAAAAAAGAAACACTCACTGGCCACTTCACATACCTTGTATGTGCATTCATTGTTTATTTGATCAGCTCCTCTGTCCATATAGGTTCATTTTGTAGTTCTATAATTACCATCTGCTTCTCTGTATACTTTGTTAGCCTCCTTTCACCCTGTTCTTCGATGCTCAGGACCCCACATGTGTGCACCACAGAGCAGCTATTATCTGGATGGTGGATCATTCTCAGCACTGCAGTGACACAGATGTGGTGGTGGTGTGTTAGTGTGTGTTGTGCTGGTATGAGTGAATCGGACACGGCTAATGTTTTTAAACTCCTCAGTGTCACTGCTGGAATGAAAATGCATCAATCAACACAAACCACCCAATAGCATCCTGTGGGCAGCTTCCTATGACCACCAATGAAGGACTAGAGGACCAACAGAAACTGTGCAGCAACACATGAGCTACTGTCTCTGGCTTTACATCTACAATATGGACCAACAAGGTAGGTGTAAGTAGACAGTGAGCTAACATAGTGTTTAAAATCTCCAGCTGCTCTGCTGTGTCTGATCCACTCATACCAGCAGTAGTGGCCCAAGCCTCCTCTAACCTGAACTCATGACAAAACCTTTGACAGAAAAAAATGATAAAAAATTGTCACCTCACTATTGTAAAGCCATCTGGATGCCCGACATCTGGAGGAGGAAAAGCCATAGTTTCACTCAGTGCAAGGCAAAGACAAGGAGGGGAGGGGCCTTAATGAATTTGTGGGAACCTATGCAAGGTACATAATGTGCTCAGTAGAGCAGTGTACTGTGTGTAATGGTGGAGCTGATAAAATGGACAATGAGGGTAGATACAACAAACCTATTAAAGCAGTCAGTGAGTGTATGGACATTGTGGATTTTTTTGTATGCGCATTAGTTCATTCAGCCTGTGGTGTTATGTTTTATTGTATCTGCCTAAAATGATCTATGAGACCTTAAGGGTCACTCATTACTGACCTCCACACAGCTTGTAATATCTCCATAGAAAAGCAATGTTCAATAGAATAGGATGCTCTGGAGCCAAACATTAGCTTATAGTCATCATTCTCAATGCCAAGCAGCGACTAGAGTGATACAAAATTTGCCACACTGGGCTGTGGAGCAGTAGAACTGTATTGGCTGGAGTGATGGAGTTCCATTCAATGTTTGGAGGGGAGTTTGAGATTGAGAACTCATCATCTAACATCTGTAGCTAACCTCATTAATGCTATCGTGACTGAGTACGTTCAAACTATTGCTGGAGTGTTCCAACATCTAGTGGAAGGTCTTTCCAGAAAAACAGACAATCTCTATTAATAGATGAAAAGATCAGTAGAATGAATGAATGATTGTTACACTTATATAGCGCCTCTCTCAAACCCAAGGACACTTTACAATCAACACACTCCATTTACACACACCGGCGAGAAGCGGCAGCCAATTGCGCACAGCGTACTCTCAACCGGAAGCGACCGTCCACCTGGAGGACTGCATCGAGCACTAGGGGGATCACCCAGAACAGAGTGCCAACCATATCTGGGCAAACATACATACATACACACCAGGGTAATTTTTTTAGAGTAGCCAATTCACCTGATCTCCATTTTTTTGGACTGTGGGAGGAAACCGGAGACCCCAGAGGAAACCCACGCAAACACGGGGAGAACATGGAAACTCCACTCAGATGCGGACTCGAACCCAAGACCTCAGCGCTGAGAGGCAAACATGCTAACCACTAAGCCACCGTGCCGCCCAAAGTAGAAGTCTACAAACTTTTGGAAATGTTATTTATACTGAACATATATTTTGGATTTGAGAAAATCAAAAGTACTCTTGTGCCAAAACATTAAGACCAATATACAGGAGTCATGGACTCTACACGACCACTGTATGTGTTATGCTTAGGGTTAGCAAGATGTTAGCAGCAGATCCTGTGGTAGAGCCACCACAGATCTTCTTCCAACATGTCATACAGATGATCAAATTGCGATTTGGGAAATCTGGAGGCCATTGTTGGTAGGTACTGACCACTGCTGACCAGGAGCAGCACCACAATTCTACAATCCAGTCATCTTGCCATAATGAATTGACCCTGGTCATAGCTGCTCAGGTCTGCATGCCATTCTCCCTCATGCAGAACATTGACTTATAAGAACTGACTGTTTCTTGCCATCTCATTCATTCCAGGCTATCATGTGCACCAATGTCACAAAATCAACTTTATTCACTTTATTTGCTGATGTTTTGGCTCATCTCGGTACGTCTTCTCCAGTACAAGAAGGAAGTACATACATTTTTCTTCTAAATGAGTAGCCAGCATGCTTAATCTCTACATTCCTATTTCTGAGTAATGATAATCATCATGTTCAGGAAATCTCAGAAAGAAATTGTGTTGCACAGTGATAAACATTCAATTCCATTTCATCATCTTTGTGAAGTGCTTGTGAAATATTTTCTGAATGAAAATCTTACTTTTTTATATTAAAGTACTTTGGAATAAATGGAATGTAGATGGAGCCTTTGTATTTTAATTTTCTGGCCAGTGCACATACTTTTAGTGGTAGTCCTGGGGCCACCCGTTGTTTTTCTGTTTTCCTCAGACTAACACTCAGCTTATGAAAGATGTGCCTAATGAGCTGATTCAGGTATGTTGGAGTACTGAAAACACAGTAATGTGCTGTGTATGAGGTCCTCAGGATTGGGGTTGAGATTGCCTTAGTGATTGCATTGTAAATTAGCTTGTTAGTGAAGATGACTGCAGAAGTTATATTTATATGGTAAAGAATCTAAAAGTGTGTGCAATTACAGACCTTTGCACACATCTCTTCTGTCAAATATTTCAGGCATCATTCAATTCATTGAAATTCTGCACTGTAGCTATGAACAAAGCCTCATGTGCAATCGACTCTCAGAAAGTGGACGTAACAGGGTACTACATCAATTTTATTGTACAGATACATTTTCATGGTGTTCCATCGAGTAAATTATGTCAAATGTGAGAATGCTTTGATCCACCACTGAGACTAGAGCTTCTGGCAGCAGACTGTCGGTCTGTGCTTTCCAGGTCTCTCTAGTGATGTTCATGTCAGTTCACCATATCTGTGATGCAGAGGTGTGTTAAGTGAATGTGAGAAGTTTGGGTGAAAAATAGTTTTTCTAAGCTGTCAGTCTGGACAATTTTTTCCTTTCATGTGTTTCTATATTCACACTGTCCAATGAAATCCTGAAATTCCTGTCTTGTAGCTCCACTCACTGTCCACTTTATCAGAAGCCTCTCTCTAGCTCTACTCACTGGCCACTTTATGAGAAACCCCTGTCTTGTAGCTCCACCCATTGTCTATTGTCGACTTTAAAACTCTTTCACCCACTGGCTATTTGATCAGAAATCCCTCCTTTGTAGTTTCACTTTGCTGTAGCTCTTCTATTAATGCACAGTTTGTGTTAGCCATCCTCTAGCTCTTCATCGAGAGCAGGAGCTGCTTTCTGACTGCAGATCTGCTCTTGGCTGGATAGTTTTGAGTGGTGGACCACTGTCAGCCCAGCAGTGACACTCAACTAACATGTGGGCAACAGTGGCATTGTTGTACAGTCTGTAAATATACAACCCCACAAAAGACAAATTTGGGACAGTATGGGAAATGCAAATAAAAAATGCAGTGTTTCTTACATCTATTTTGACTTTTATTTAATTACAGACAGTATGAACCCAAATTGTCATGTTTGGCTGATCAGCTTCATTATATTTGTTAATATACTTGCATAAAGGCATTTCATGCTTGAAACACACTAAAAACGTGGCAAAGTAAAGCATTTACCACTTTATAATGCTGTCATTCCTTCTCACCAAGTGTTGCCAAGTATAATCAAGTGATAGAGGGTGTCAGGTGTTTTTGTCCCATTCTTTCTACAACATATCATAAGGTGTGCAACAGTATGGTGCTGTCATTGTTGCATTTTTCATTTTAAAATTCTATAGGTCAGGTAGGCCAGTCCAGTATCTGTATCCTCTTCTTCCACAGCCATGCCTTTGTAATATGTGCAACATGTGGTTTTGCACTGTCTTGTTTAAAATACATGAAAATCCCTTGAAAAGATGTTATCTTGAAGGCAGCATATGTTGCTAAAATCTCAATGTACTTTCAGAGTGGAAATGACTTTTGTCAAGTGCATGGACACAACCACATACCATGACAGTTCCTGGCTTTTGGACTTGTTGCTGATAACACTTTGGATGGCCTTTGTTGTCTTTGGACTGGAGCAAACAACATCCATTCCTTCCGAAAAAGCTCCATCCCAGATGCCTCTGGACATGGATAATATTTTAAGTGGCATTTGTAAATGTATCTCTGTATTGTAGTGCTAGATAAAGGTTTGCAAAACTAATCTCTTGCCCATGTGGTTATATCAGCTATTGATGAATGATGGTTCTTGATGAAGGGCTGACTGAAAGATCAAAGATCGCAAGTGTTCAGCTTCGGCTTGTGCCCTTCCCCTTTACAAAGTGAAATTCCTCCAGATTCCTTAAGTTGTTTAATGATATTATGCACAGTAGAGAGAGAAATATGCAAATGTCTTCTAATGTTTCATTGAGGAACATTTCAATAATTTTCTCACACATTCTTGACAAACTGGATATCCTCTGTCCATATTTTTGATCTGTTTGAAATCACATCATTATTTAGGGTTTTTATCTCATTACTAGCTGTAAATTAGCACCATCCTCACTCTTTTGAAAAGTGTTGCAGGACTTTTTTTTTTTTTTAATAAAATGAAGTTGACCAGACACAAACATGTAATATATTCTGTTCATACAGTCTGTAATGAAATAAAAGCCAAAGTAAATGTAGGAAACTTTTCCATACTGTCCCAACATTTTCTTATTTGAGGTGGTACATCTAATGGGCAGACATTTCTGGTAAAGCCAATGGGTATAGATACAAAAGTTGGTAGACCTGTTTGTGAACCTTACAATGTGTGTCTTTCTAAAAAAGTGGCCAGTGAACAGAAGATGAAGGTCAATCTTTGTAATAAACTGAATAGCGTTTAGACAGACATGGGAGGAGTTTCTAAGGAAGTGGCCAGTGACGGTACATCAGTTTGTTTCGGTGTGTAACCTCTCAGAAAGTCATAGACAGAAGATCCATGGAGCGAAACGATTGTACATTGTGTTTTGTTTCTCGAAAGCCACCCAGGGACAGTGAGGATAGATTTTATCCCAGAAAAGCAGTCTCTCCCTTGGGCAGAGATGACTTCTGAGCTTTCAGCTCTGTTCTCTGCATAAGGTCACCGGAGAGCCTTTTTTAAACCCTTAAACCCAAGCACACAAATGAGCTCACCCGTCATCAGTGCTGCTCTGCTGTGTTTTGTCTAATCTCAATTTTCTGGGCAAGATTAGATGGTTCTGAAGAAGAGGCCAGACGTAAATAATGGATTCATTATCATGTGTAAGGAAAGCAGGGTAATTAATCTGGGGGTGATGTGGCCCCCACTATGACAGATTGTCTCATTAGGGAACTCAGCTCGTCAGCACGTGCATTTTACAACCACAACATCTCGGGCAGCATTCGCAAAGATGGCCATGCAAGGGTGGTTTCAGAAGCCCTAAATTACTTTGCACTTTAGTGCCAACCTGTGATTGCACTGGAAGTCAAGAGTAGCTAAAAATAGTGAAATGGCTTGAATAGTCGACCACTGTGCCACAACTCCCTCCTCCCAAAAAATCTCTGAGCAAGGTGTTGTTTCCACTCTAACTACAGGTTTTTAAGGTTAGAAAAGCATTGCAAACCTTTTATTTTTGCAGTAACCACTGCCTTCAGCCTCCTTGAACTTCAAAACTCAAGCCTCTGCAGCATGGAAAAGGTTTTGCATTAGAATATGTTAATTCTGTCTGAACTTAAAAAGGTTATTATGTTGAATAGCTTGACTACAGTACACAGTCTCTGCATTTCAACTATAATGACAAAGCGACTGTACTTGAACCTCTGTAAGCAACAAAAAAGAGACAGAGAAAGGAGAAAGGTTTCATTGCAAATATCACCTCTGTTTATTTGCTATGGCAACAAGCGTAAATTAAGACGAATCGAGTGAAATGCTTTTAAGGCAGAGAAAGCTCGAGCCAGAATAATGCACATCAATAAACACCCATTCAGTCATTGCATAAGCAGGCAAATTACTGTGCAAGTGCACTTTGGGAAAAAAAGAGAAAAAACAGCCTGAACTCTTCTGCATGAAGCCTCTCAAACCCCTCCCCACTCTCACATTCTCTCTCTCTCTCTCTCTCTCTCTCTCTCTCTCTCTCTCTCTCTCTCTCACTCTCTACCCCCTGAGCCCATTCTTCTCTCGCCTGCCCCCCCTCTTTTTATCAGAACATCAGAGTGAGGCTCAGCCACTGTGAATCTGTCAGCACATCAGACTTGGGCTGCCTCAAGGGAACTCAAGCTGAATGTCAGAGCTTAGTGCACCTCTGTGCTGGGATGTGAGTAAAGAGTTTGGAGATGGTCTCTCCTCTGGAGGCCTGAGATGAAACGGTTTCCTGTAGCTGATGAGGGTCTTTTTTTATTTTCCAGTAAAAGCTCAGAATGAGCTCTCGTGCAGTCCACAATATCACATTATTATGGGTCATGTTCATGCTAGCATGCAACCAAAAGTGTTGGGGCAGGGAACGGATCAAAAGCCTCGCTGTTGGTTTTGATCATTTAAACGTTCTCCCCATGTGGGTGAAGATCGTGTTTGAATGAGGTTTTTTGTGGTGAACACCTCTGAACATTTTGGCATGAAGCTAGGCCTGCAGGGAATTGTTCAGAGAACAACACTAGGAAGATGTGGGTGGGATAGCATCATGTAGCACGTTCGGCTACAAGAATCAATCCATAGCTATTGCACAACAGCTGTTGGAATGCAACCACACCATGAATGCCTCACTAGAGTATCTCAGGCTGCCCCACAGTCTTTAAAATTGATTAGATTTTGTCTGACTCAGGAAAATCTTGGACAATAAATGCCTGCAAATATTAGACTGTGACAAAGGCAAAGCCCTCCTGACCATGAATTTCAGTCAAATGACAAATGTATGTAGTCTGAGGAGAGCATACAAACTTTACTTTCACTTTCAAAAAGCATTTGGTGCAATCTTTTAAACATTCATGTCTTGAGTGAATGCCCACCACTAATGATGCCCCAGGGCACAGGGAAGTGATGAGTGTTGCAATTCAAGTAGGGTAATTTTGGTAATTCTGCCACTAAATTGGGTTGCCAGATAACATGACATATATCCCACAAACTGGGAAATACTCATCTATGTTTTCACTATAAAATCAAGAGATTTACAGTAGACTCACAATATTTCCAGAAGTATGCAGACAATCATTGTAATTATACAGCAAAAATATATGATGACCATTGAAAGCATTTGCAATCTAGTCAGCACATCCAATATTTGTCATAAAATTTTTGTAAGAATTTTATAATATTATTCATTCTCTTTCTAGAAACTTGATTTAAGTATTGTTTCTAGAATGAGTATCCCTGGCTATGAATGTATTTATTTATTTATTTATTTAACTCAAATACAAGTGATAGTCATGAAGCACCATCTAATCAGGTAAAAGAAACATTCAACTGACTGTAATTCATTCAAAACTATGCTATGTCATGATTTCCTGGGAGAAACCAATCAATTAGATGTAAAATCAAATATTTAGCTCGCCTATATAGCCATAATGAATTGACCTTCATGGGCAACACTTTGCAGTGCTTCTACTGTTAGAATGCAGTAATGCAGTAATACTCAATAGATAAAATTACTGAAATAAAACATTTCTAGAAAGAGATAACCTTGTAAAATTATCTTTGCTATATTAACTAGACTTAAGATACTTTCTAACATGATTTTTTTTTCTGTATGTAGTACATTCAGCTATTTTAAGGGTCACCATTAATGACAAATGAGTTCAATCACAGATACAGCTTCTGTGGAGCCTCCACAGTCTCCATAGAAAAGCAGTGAGCAATAGAAAGGGATGCTCTGAAGCAGCCATGCATAAGCCTAAGGTCGTCATGTTCAATGCCATGCCTCAGCTAGAGGGATATAAATCACCCAGCAGTGAGCTGTGGAGCAATGGAAATAGAAATGCTATGATAAGTTCTGTCATGAGGCTCAATGCTGCATCATTCGTTCATTAAAGACTCTGCACAATCACAGCATTCTTGATCTGTTGCTTTCAGTTTTTGAGGTAATGACGCTCCCCTCCTTCCTCACCACCCCCAAGAGTGCAGTCCTGGTCCTGTTTTCTGGGAGTAGGATCTGCCTCCTGCCTTCCTTCTACTTGGCAGGACCTCCTATAGCCTGATGCTCCGACACCCAGGCCCAGGACAGGGCTTACAGCAAAAAGACTTTCAAGGCATTCAAAATTTAATGACAGAACTGTGTAGTCTGGAGTGATGGATACCATTGGGATGAGTTGGATTCTTCAGAACTAATTATCAGACATTAGTACTTGACCTCACTAATGCTCTCATGGTTGAATACAATCCTTACAGCAATGTTTATACCAGTTTCCCAGAAGAATTGAGTCAGTTACTGCAGCAAATAGAAACTCCCTATTAATACCCTTAAAATTCAAAGAAATGCTGGCGGAGAAGCTGCCTAGAAAACTGGAGTGTAACTTGGTGGTTTCTAGCAGTCAGCGTTAGCATTCTGCTCATGTTCCTGTTCTAATAAAACATTTCTAGTATGAGGAAGGTGCTGAGCCTTTGCAGACTCGGCAGATCACTGAGTGTTAACTCCTCTGGTGTCCTCTACAGGCACTCGAGGTAGACTCTGCTCTCAAAGGGTCTGAAATCTTTCTGAAGTAGTGCAGCTGGTGACACGAATAAGGCTTTGTATTGGAGAGTGGGAAAAAGCTTGCAGTGGGACATAACAGTCCACCGCTGAGCAGTTGGAGAGAAAATGAATTGGTGTTTGTTTCTGCAAATGACAAATTTGTACTTTAAGCTGGCAATCAATGGCTGGTTGGAGATGCAAAATATGGGCCTGATGCATCAAGGAAGCGCAGACGGCTCACAGCAACAGACACACAGTCCTCTGTGCTTTTCTCTCGCTTTCCCTGTCGGAGCAAAGACCACATGCTGCTACATCAGTCCCATTCATTCATTCACTTCTCCAATCCTCTGATCTCAACAAATGAGCTTCCCCCAAGAGAGCTGATGTTACTTTTCATCTTTTCAGGCTCAATCGAACCCTCTCAGACACTGATAGCCGAGGCCTCACTGGTGTGACCTGAGGTTGAAAAGGCCTATTTCCCCAGTATAGCAACACCAGATGACTTTCTGCATGGAAACACACACCACTATACATTCTCAAGCCCTAATCCAGCACACTCTGCTGGAAGTGTGACTCATTTTTAATGCATCATAAGTGGAAAGTGATGGCAGGAATGAGCATGCGGAGAAGAAAAATGGGCTCCAGTGGAATGTTGATGCTTCTTAGTAACATAACCAACCTGATTGCTAAATGAAGGGTTAAAGCATCATTTGAAACTGTTTTTGGTGCTAAAGTAAACAGTGCTACAGTACAGGTGGTGCTTCAGTGCTACAGGTCACATATAGAGTTACATAAACTACAGTCTATGACCCTGATTTACACCTGCTTAGTTCATGTGACTAACATCTTTGTAACTTGATGTGATTACATGCATTTAAACTTGGTAGTAAGAAGTATCTCTGGTGGGTCAGATTGCTATGTGGTGAGTGATATACAACTTAGCACAGATACAGCAGCCAGTTGTCTGTGTTGATCATTACATCCTCGAGAATTGCAAATTGTCATGTTGTTCATTTGCTTAATCTTGCCGTTAATGTTTAAAAGAAAAAAATAAAAGAATATTTAATCTCTTTCAATAGTCATCGGTGTCATAGACCATGTGAGTTAAAACATAACATATTGTGCTGAAATAATAGATAAGAACAAAGTAAATCTGAAGAAAAAATGAATCCAAATGTTTAAGCAAAACTAAGCAGCTTAAATTGTATTGGTTGGTGTTTTTAATGTGTTGGGTGGGGATTTGGCTGTAATGGGTGAGACTTTTATTGTATTGACACAGTTTAGACTGTTTTTGGCAATATTCTGACTGTACTGGGCAGGAATTTGATTGTTGACTGTACTGGAGTAGTTTTTGGAGAGTCAGATGCGTTTACACTAACAATGTCTGGCTCAGCATACATCGCAAAGTGAAGTTTTAAATGTGGTCTTGACTGGATCTTTTGAAAATCTGATACGTGAGTGCTGCAGATATATTTGGAACATGAGAAAATGAATGCACATATATTTATTGTCCAAATGGGACATACAGGCTTCCTTGTGACACAGATCAATATACCATTCAGCTTGGCTCATAAAGTAGAGGAGATAGCTCTGCAGACTTACGGTTCCTCTGGGGTCTTTGTGGATTGGTAGATGTTTTTGGGTCCTTTTTCACACAACACCTCTGTGCACACAGAGAGGTCCACTGCAACAACACAAAAGACAAGCAAGTTAGATCCTCAAATCACACATCAAAATCAAACCTAGACAACCAGGGAGGTACTGTAATTAGATGAAGCAAACAGAATCTGATGGGCACATCGTCATTAGGTACCACAACAAATTTTCAGAGGGTTTATAATTAGGTAATGCATCAGCGGACTTCAACAAGTTTGATATTTGTAAATGCAGGCTCAATTTAACCAGTCACATCAGCCGGATCACTGCTAATTCTGACATGCAAGCAGAAAATTAATTTAATTTGTTCCAGTCACATAACGAAGCATCGAGCACCACCAACATTTTGGTAAATTCCTGATATGAAGATGGACAGGCGTGTAAGAAACCTTTTGACAAAATAAATTTAGATTTTTTTTCTTTTGCTTTTGTCTACTGAGAGTCCATTTCGTTTGGGACTAGTCAGTGACAGCATTTATAAAGATCAGTTTTGGTGTCACCCTCACATTGTGGACTGAGTTTAAAATTGTATAGTCTGAGTTAATAGCTCATATTTCACAAAATACATCATGGGATATAGGATTATGGTGGATATGTGCTTTGAGCTAGCATTAGTGATATAGTATTTATTTCATTAATATTGATTTTATTGGTTGATTGGTTGTTTATGGACAAATATCTAATTTTATTGTTAATAGTGTATATTTGGGGCTTGTTTATGGACTGACATCATCTGTTTTAGTGTATCAATGATATTCATTTTTCACAGGATGTCTTGCAAAAATCTTTTTCTAATGATGCTTTAACGTTAACATGATTGAAATAGATTTAGTTATTTATCAAAAACCTATTTATGCTGTTGGGTTATTTTCTGTCTCCATTTTTTGAGCATGTTTAGGGTCTTTTATCATTTGAAAACATATGTACCTTACATTGTATGAAAAAATCATGAAGACTGGACCAATAAAATGATTTAAAATTGCCTGGAAAAAATATATTTTAACATTTACCTCTATTCAAATTTAAGAGGGCTTCTTCCTGTGCCTGAAAATTAGCAAACATTTTGTTCCAACAGCCCAGTTTCTGTCTTTGAGTTTCTTTTTCTTGGTATATTTTGATGTAACTCACACATTTGAATCCTAAAAAAGTCAAATAATATATATTTTTTTCAGTATATTGACAGTTAATATCAACGGCCCACAGCAGCAAATACACATATCATAAATGGCACCAACCACCAGGAATGCTCAGTGAAAGGCAGAAACATTGTAGGGAATATACAGCTCTGATTGTAGTAACGTGTCATGCCTGAAGCTCAGATAGAAATCTAATGAAGTGCGACGGTGAGGAAGCCTCCCTTTCATGTTGCTTTTTCTAATACGATAACACACTCTGTAGAAGAGCAGGCACATGGCACCAACAGTGCTTATATTAATTAGCACAAAATCTCAATCTCAAGAACACATTTTTTATTAGCATCTGCATTCCTATGTCCAATACTGACCACAATACAGCCATTGAGGTTGATCAGGGCCTGATGGAGATTAGGTCTTGTAGGAATGGTGCTCCCCAGGCACCTATTTAGCAAGTGGGTGTAGTGCCTTCATGTTATCAAGAATTAGAAGTGACGTGAAAAAAGTGGATGGGAAGAGTCACATTTATTCTCCCTCAGGTCTTTGCTGTCTACACCACTGGAAGGTGAAAGCAAACATTCTCTGACTGCTAATGGAAGATTTTATGTTCCTCACCCTCCATTCAGGGCACTGTTATAAAGAAAACAGTCACATCTGTTGACCTGGGTCATTCGCAGAAAGCCTATTGACCTGTACATAAACAAGAACATGCTTATGTCCACAGAGATTTGATAGTATTTCAACAAAATCACAGGAAAGGGCTGATTCAGATTCATACTTGGAAAGTAGATAGATACATTGCCAAAAATATTCTCTGTGTAGTCTATGACTCTACTGAGATTGAATTAGTTTATCAGGGGGATGTTTAAAATGAAGGCTCCTCAGTGATGAAACTCCAGCATCCAGATGGCATTAAAATGAATACAAGATGAGCCAGTTTCTATATTTTCCATGAATGTATTTTCCATGAATCATTATTTCTTTCTCCTCTGGATAATGCTCTCCCAGGAAGAGTACGGAGTTGAAGACCAATTAGATGGTTGGGAGATTCTTCAAAGTCATCCATCTTGCTGTTTCACAAATCTTGAAGGTTTCTGGTGGATCTTTATGGTAGGAGAATAAATATGTCTACTAGCAGCAGTAACTAACACAGTAATTTTAATTATTGTATGGAATCTTGCCATCTTCAGAAGTTCTCGGATGATTCAGCGGTGGTTGAATGCATTAGTGGAGATGATGAGAGAGAATATAGGGAGATCGTGAACAACTTTATAGCATGATGTGAGCGGAATTATTTACAGCTTACTGTTACAAAAACAAAGGAATTGTTAATAGATTTAAGGAGGGGGAATAAGGCATTAGTGGTGCCAGTCTGCATTAAGGGGTGGATGTGGACAATGTGAATGATTATAAATATTTGGTAGTACACATTGACAAGAAATTAGATTGGTCAAACAATGTGGAGTTGCTTTAGGGCAGAGTCGCTGACATTTCCTGAGATGTTTTGTGAATCAGCGGTGGCAAGTGCGCTCCTATATGCGGTTGTTTGCTGAGGTAGTAGATTGAAAGCACCAGACGCAAAGAGACTGAATAAGCTGATTTGGAGGGCTGGCGATGTGGTTGGCATTAAGCTGAACACATTGTAGGCTGTATCTGATAGGACGATACTTGCTAAGTTGAGGGCCATTATGGGAAACGTTTCACATCCACTTTACAAAATACTGGAGGGTTGTAGGAGTACATTTAGTGCTAGGTTGATTCCTCCAAAGTCTGTTACTGAGAGGCATAGGAGGTCTTTTTTTACCAGAAGCAGTTAAGCTTTGTAATGGAACCATTAGGAAATGATCTTTTTTTACTGTATTTTTTTATGCGTATGTTGATTGTTTTTTAATGTTTTTACTGGGATTGTATTGTTTGCTTTTATGTTTCTTATGTTGGAGGATTGTAATGCCTGCAATTACCCTTAGTTATTAATAAAGTAATTCTAATCTAATCTAATTTAACTATTTTTCTCAGTGGTGGAGGGAGAAAAACACTGATATGGCCAATCCAGAAATAACACCACAGAAGAATGTAACAGAATAATTTACATCATAACCTTCATGTACATTTATTCCAATTCCAAAAGAGCTCAATGCTACTTTACAGCCAGTCCTGTAGCTCCATCTTTCTGGTGTACAGACTGTAGCTCGATCATGGATCACAAATCCTCCTCCTAAAGATCTACCTGACTGTAGGTTTCACACCTCGTTCAGCTAATCAGGAACTTCTGGAGGCAATAGCTGGATCAGGTGAGGTCATTTAGTGTTATGTTGAGTTATACACTAAAGTCTGTAATAATGTTCAGGAGATGTCCAGGAGCAGATGCAGTGAACACTGCTGTGGATCAATGTGTGATCAGTTTCTGACTGCAGAGCTGCATCTTTCTGGATATTTTTGAGTGGTGGTCCACTATGTAGCAGAGGGAATCTTCTGCCACAATTTAAGTCACTGTCTTTGACTTTGTGTCTCCTCAGTAAAACTTGACCCTCTGCTCAAAAGCAGCCATCGTGAAAGTTCTTCACCAGTTCTTCTGCTGCGTTTGTCATATAAGACATGTTCATCTCCTTTACTAAACGTTTCAAGATGTTAAAGAACTAAAAGTGTTTGTGCTGATGCCTGAGATTTCTTTTTAAGATGTAATGCTCAAAATGTTTCCAGAAGATAAGGATGAAGTAAATAAGGGCACATATTACACTATAAATAAAATTGAAAAAAGAATAAATATGAGAAAGATAAGCATTTCTCATTTCCCTGTTTTCAGGAAACAGGCGATTTTGCTTTCTCTGCACAATGCTGTTAATAATTCTGCAGTTTGGCTTTTACATGATTTGAATGGCTCAGATTTGGACTGTAATGTGCACAAATGGTTTTGGTTCCCAACAGCTGAAGTCCAAAACAACGCAACTGATTCAGTAGCCAAATTAGAATGTGATTATCCCAACCCTGCATTGTTGTTGCATTTAGCCTGGAAAGGAATGACTGGCAAATGCACAGGGCTAATTAAACTCTGGTGGGAATTGCATTTTTCTTCTTTTGTTTGTTTGTTTGTTTGTTTATTTGTTTGTTTGTTTTTTTTGCTATGGGGATGACAAATCTTACATGCTTTGTCAATAAGTGCATACATTCATAGCACCTATTATTGTAAGCTTGGCTGAGCTTTAACAAATATTCTGTTTAAACTAATGGATCTGCTACATGCATTGAGTTTCCTGTTTTAGGCAAAACACTGGGCAAAATGACACCAGGCCCATATTATGACTCTGGGGCTGTGGCAGTGCCAATGGTCCCTTTCATAGTATCACTGAGCTATACTGTCTTAGTATCATACCATGAACAGCAGTGTACACCATTACAAGACATCTAAACTACACATTTGTATGTGAAAGAGGTGATGCAAATGAGAATAAAGAATGATTCTCTCTGTAGTATTATAGCCCCTTTCACACTTTTACATGTGAATTTTACAGTAAGTAAACAGGAAAGGGTTAAGTGTGCAATTGTACACAGCACAGTTCTTAGTAGAATCAATGCAGCAGCTTACTGAGGTTGTTACACATCCAGCAATAGGTTTTTACAGTGAAGCACCAAATTTAAACATCACAAATTGTTCCTTTGAGCCACTACTGTGCAAAAGATTCACAGCATCTCTGGCAAAGTGGATTGTTTCTATGATGAGTTTGTGTTTATGGATGGAGTTTTTGTTTTTTGTGAGAGAAACGTGCCACAGGACAACATGCAAAGAGGAAAACATATGAAATAACTATCTGCTAGCTGATGGTGCCTATACAGTGTTGATATTTCTGTAATAAGTATAGCCTTAGACACCTGCACAACATGCAGCTCCACTCAAGCTAAGCAGGTGTGGGTCTGGTTAGTACTTGAAAGGGAGACCTCCAATGAAAAGCTTGTGTCTGCTGGAAATGGTTGTAGAGGAGCTGTTTCTGTGTTCTGTGTGAATCTCAGTACCCCAGTGCAGTGATGGGGACACTGTACTCTATAAATGGTACTGCTTTTTACATGACACTGCAAGATTCCAGTTCTCTGAAGTCAGAAAAAGATGCATGGTCATTTCTTTTAAAGGAACAGGGGAGGTACACCAATGTCCTGGCCGACTTCCTCAACTCCTAATCATCTCCATCTTCATAAACTTTTATTCTTTCCTCAGCTCTCTGTTCAATAACTAATGTGTGCTGAGAGTTGGATGCTGACCACTGTATGTGGTTGAGATGAGCAATTTCTAAGCATATGTTCAGAGCTCTTTTTTACATTGCAGCCTATATGTTATTGTTATAGACTGCAATATAGTTCTGAATAGATGGACCTCCTGCTGATCAGCCTGACCTGTGGAGCCTGACAGCTAAAAGCTTAGAGTGGAGCCCTCTGTTCTACTGTTTAGACACAAGCCCTGTAATTATAGTAAGTGCACCATGAGATATGGAGGCTGATGTATTTCAAGACCCAATTCAATTACCTTCAGCATGTGGTCTGTTTGTGACATAACATGACCAATGTTTGCATGTATACAGTGCACAATTTTAGTCTAACAACAAAGTTATGAGTGTATAAGTTTTGTCCATTTAAAGGCTCACTCCAGCAAAGCCTGACTAAACACCAGGGTTAAATATTCTCCTTCATTACATTCAGCTGTATGAAATTACTCTATGAATTACTTATTATTAGAGGAAAGATCTTCTCCAAACATTTAATTTTATGATTTTACACAAAAATCAACTCCAGTTTTTCTGTAATATATGCACTGGAAAAAAATATCTTGGCAAATTGCCTTAAATGTAGTTCATATTTGTGATATTCAGATATTGTTATCTATATTAGATTGTCTTTTTAATGCACTGAAACGGGACTCCTTTAATTATGATTTTTAATACAAGCTAAATTATTTATTTACCAATAGAATTACACATGTTCACTGTTTAAATATGCTGTAAAATATAAAAATAATGATAAATATTATATATATATATATATATATATATATATATATATATATATATATATATATATATATATATATATATATTGACTACATTTAGCTTCCAATAACACCAAGATATCTATTTTTAATTTTTTTGCAGAAAATGTCCAAGTTCAATAGACTATGAAAATATCAGTACACTTGAGTATGACAGTACTATGTTGTGTGATGCTGTATTGATTATCAAAAACGCAATCATTTGTTAAGGTTTTTAAGGTGTTTACAGTAGTACAATAACACACCTTGCTAACAGTATCACAGTATATTTCATCTTGATGCCTATGTCATGATATCTATTGTATCAGCAGTTCACAGCACTACAATAGACACTGATTTTTGTATCATTCTAATTTCATGATTGCATTCTAAACTAGCTATGTTATTTTGACTGATACCCCTGGTGTGTTCTAGTACATTTCTCAAAAAAATTATATTGTGGGAAAAAAAACGTTTATTTGTGTTCTTAATTGAATTCACCAAGGTAAACTTAATTTTTTTTATATTAATTATATGTATGGTAACATATTTCAAGCTTTTATATTTTAGCGCTGATGCTTTCTGAATAGTAATTTACTTGAAATAAAATTTTAATCATTACTGGATTTCCGATTTTCATAAGCTTTAAGCTCAAAACAGTTCAAGAGGTTTTTATTGTCATTTCACCTATATACAGTGCAGTAAATAATGAAATAAAGTTACTCTAGGGCCAAGTGCAACAGAAAGCACAAGACACTTGACAACATACAATAAACATGCAGTCATACAGGACCTATGCTATAGTACAAGCCTTCTGACAAGACTGAGACACTGTTATAGAGGTGGTCAGGTCATAGTACTGAGTGATTTACTAGTAGAGTTAGATTCCAGGCTACATTGTTTTGTGTATTGTGCAAAGTACAAATGTGTGGATTGTGCAGATGTTCAAATATTGCATTGAGTGGGACAGTATACATTGTTGTGCAAATGTGAGTCAGATTGTTTGTGTTAAAAAGTCTGACAGCCTGGGGGAAAGTCTCTTTAACAGCCTAGCTGTGAGGGTCCGAATGCTGCGATATCTTCTTCCAGAAGGCAGCAGCATGAAGAGACCATGTGATGGATGTGATGGATCCTGTACAAAGCTGAGAGCTTTCCAGAAGCAGCACTTTTTGTAAATGTCTGTGAGAGATGGTAGAGAGACCCCAATGATCTTCTCAGCTGTCCTCAATGTATACTGGAGGGTCTTGCGGTCCGAAGCAGAGCAATTCCCAAACCAGACAATGACACAGCTGCTCAGGATGTACCCTATTGTTTTTCTGTAGAAGCTGGTGATGATGGGAGGTGGCAGGTTAGCTTTCTTTAGTCTTTTCAGAAATGACAGATGCTAAAATATATAATATATAATATACAGTATGATCGTTTACCTTTTTGAATGAAATTATAAACAAAAATGAACTTTTCACAGTGGTTTTTGATGTGACGCTGTCTGTAAACATAATTACTCTAAACTTTGATACCTGTGCCTGAAAGAATGGAGATAAAAGATTCTCAGCAGTTCTTAAAGCCACAATCAGTGCATCTATTCTCAGAGCTAAGTTATAATTATAGAGTCTCACCCTCTTTCTAGCACAAACATAGTCTTAGCACACACTGATTGGAACTTTAAAGCTCCTGTTACTCTGCCTGTCAATGTATTGATATGACATACTAACATACCTGACCCTGATCTGTCATGTCCCATTGCTGGTCAATGTCTCATCACTCTTTAGATTGAATTCTGGCTTCTCGTGCCTCATCTGCATAATAGCATCTGAGGTTTGTAATTTTTCTCTTTGGCTTTTGACAGTAGTTACAGTCCGGGATTTCAGGGTTACAGCTGAAATATTTTGTGGTCAAGCTGTGTGCTTATTCTTTCAAAGTGCATCTTCTAACCCAAGACACATATTGATCTTTCTAGAGTTGTGATAGAAGTGGTGGAAGCAGAGAGGCAGTGTGGGGGAAGCTTGAAAAGGGCAGACATTTTCTGCTCTCTGGATGCATCCTTTCACACAGGCATTGATTTGCAGATGCATGCAGATAGAACCACAGCCCAAACTGCTGCACATCTGTGAGGCTGCAGAATCATACGAAGAGAGAATGATGCAGATATAGGCTGTATGGACAGAAGTATCGGGACACCTGCTCATTCAGTCTCTTCTGAAGTCAAGGGATTAAAAATAGTGCATGCTTTTGTTCGAGTAACAGTCTCTACTGTACAGAGAATGTTTTCAAATAAATTTTGGAGCTTTGCTGTTAGGACTTGATTGCATCCAGAGATATCAGTGTTGAATGTTGGATAAAATAACCTGATCATTCACTTCCCAAAAACTCAAAAATACTGGATGGAGAACCATCATTCCAGAAAACACAGTTCCACTGCTCCACAGCTCAATACTGGGGGTCTTTATAGCCCTCTAACCCATGCCTGGTATTAGGCATGGTGCCATAGGTTCATGTTTATCTGCTCCAGATAGTCCTTTTCTATTGGCAGCACTTCTCTACAGGGACTAGTCAAGCCTTGTGTGTGCATGTGCACAACTCTATCAACAATGACTGCAATTCCATTCATTAGCAGGAGTGTCCAAAGAATTTGGATATACAGTGTATATAAATGTGTGTGTGTGTGTGTGTGTGAGTGTGTGTGGAGAAATAGAGGAGGGGGGACAGCAAAAAGGGCTCTGCAGCTGAAACTGGAAGGTAAGTATTATTATACCAATCACCCAGTACCATTGATACATGGACAGTATCCAAAAACATGCAGTCCTCTGTTTTTAGCTGAAACCTACACCAATTTTTGACTCACACAATCACCTGAAGGTTGAAGCAAAGTCCTGCTAAAGCTGTCATATTGATTTCAGGATTTGGAGCGTGGCAGCAGACTGCAGCCAGGCTGATAAATCTGATTTCTTTATCTGTGGATGGAATGTTGCCTCTACTTTTGCCTTCTTTGTGTTTAACCCTCTCAAACCTACATTTTTTGCAGGTAATAGGAAACTTCACTGGTGGGGTCACACACACACACAACACACACACAAATATATATATATATATATTGAGAAACACTGCTCAGACACTATTAAAGCCACCTTCTTGCATCTTCTCTAATTATCCAGTTTAGCTCCACTGACCATAAAGGTGCACTTTGTAATTGAACAATTAGGCTGTAGCCCATCTGTTTCTCTGTATGTGTTCACTTTGTTCTTCAATGGTCAGGACCAAAGAGCAGTTATTATTTGGGTGTTGGGTTATTCTCAGCATTGCAGTGACACTGATGTGATGCTGGCATGTTAGTGTATGTTTTAGTGTGCCTCTGAGTTTTTAAACAGCTCAGTGTCACTGACACAGAGAATAGTCCACCAGCCACACAACAGCATCCTGTGGAAAGCATCCTGTGACCACCGATGAAGAACTAGAGGATGACCAACACAAACTGTGCAGCAACAGAAGAGAAACCGTATCTGACTTCATATCTTCAAAGTGCACCAAAAAGGAAGGTGTATCTAATAGAGTGGGCAGAGAATGGACTTAGTGTTTAAAATCTCCAGCAGCTCTACTGTGTCTCATACTCTTGTACAGACACACCACCACCACATCAGTGTCACTGCAGTGCTTAGAATGATCACCAAAATAATACCTGCTCTTTGGTGGTCCTGTGCAGGTTGTGACAATTAAAGAACAGGGTGAAGAAATGCAGAGACCAGAGCTATTTGTTCTATAGGGTGCCATTCTATCATTAAAGTGTGTAACATGCCACATTAACATATGATATAACACTGCAGTATGTATATAGTGGAGAGGAGTGAACAGAGCTGGAGGCCTTTCTGCTCTTACTGTTAGAACCCCACATTTAACGATAACCTTATCTTTAATGAAGTTGTTTGGAAAGCTCTTAAAAGGCCTGGAGAATTCTCTTAGGAGAAACATATGATGAGATCTCTGCTGGATTTTTTTTTTTTTTGGGGTGGGGGGAGGGAGAGAGGGAGAGAGGGAGAGAGGGAGAGAGAGAG
>BRDA01088452.1:0-11597 GCA_036984385.1 Crenuchus spilurus
AATAGTGTTTATTGAGGTTCTTTAAGGACTAATATCTCCTATTCTAGTGATTAATAGTGTTTATTGAGGTTGTTTATGGACTAATATCTCCTATTAATTTACAATACAAAGCTTTTCTTTAGTATATAATTGGTAACGTGAACTTGTTGCAGCCATTTTCACATCTTACAGGTAAATCTGGGATTTGTTGTGTGGTGTGAACTGTTGAAAGACGCTCGCTGGGCCTTCGCCAAGTGATCGCAGACAAGTCAGACACCCAGCAAATGTCTGACATGCTGAATATCTGATCCAGTCAGTGACTGTGAGTCACGAGCAGTAAATACCTACAACCAATGTTGTACAACCACGTGACTGCTGATGTAATCTCTCTGTTATTGTTATTATGTTATTATATTTACCTCCAACACTCTCTGCAGAACAGACAGTCCCTGGTGATCGTGTGACTTTATCCATCTTCTCATCCATATTCTTTCCTTTTTCTTCTTTCTTTTGTCGCTAAAATCAGCGCAGTAGCGACTTGTATCGCTCGTTTATGTCAATATTAGAAAATCTCCTGCATGGCATTGCTAGTTCTTGTGTGTTTTTAGTTCTCGTTTTCGTGACAAAACGGGTTTTTGGAGAGAATCCTGTATTTTGTGAGCCCATGTCACTGACTAGTCATGTAGAGTGAAAGCCACAACTTAAAGACTCGTGATTACAGCTAAAGCAGTCGTGTAGTGTGAACAGCACAATGACCAACGACTCAAAAAGTCATGTAGTGTGAACCTGGCAGTGCGGATTATTTGTGTATCTACGGTATCTCTTATTCCAGTGTTTAATAATGTTTACTGAGGTTGTTAATGGACTAATATCTTTTATATCTAGACTAATATTCTGTTGTTTAATAGTAACAAACCGCCTACAGTGCTTCACCATTGAAGACGAGCCCCCCGTCCTCTGCTTCACTATGTCAGTCATCAGCTCTTATATCTTATAGTCAGTATTATTTCAGGAGACTGGTCTGGCATAGCTGGGGGTTTACTTTACTCTGATTGGCTGTTTTGCATTTAGGAGCAGTCCCTTGCTAGGGGATTCGTTAGCACCTGTCATCAGCAGGAGATCAGTTCCAGCTGGTGATACAACTACATATGCTCTCAGCACGGTGTCAGCTGCCATAACTCAGAAATTCAGTAACACTGATCTGCACAGACAGGCTTTTGCCTGAAAAATGGCATTATTGTCATAGAGGCCTCGCCCTGCCATGACGTGTCCCCTAAATCTACCTTTGCCAGTTCCTGGTCTCCTCTCAGTCTCGCCTCTGTCTTATTGATATTTGGGGTGGATTTAGGGGTTCCTGGCTCTCCCTTGGTAGTGCCTCTTTTCAGGAGGTGGGCTCTCACTCTTATGGCACACTCAGTCTGTTTGCGGCTTCTAGAGATCCACCAGGAAAAAAATTACCCCGGTGATAAAGTGAGGCTATGTCTCACTCCGCACTTACACAACTTGTTCTTTGGTGTAAGTCGCTCAGGTGGTCTGCTGCAGGCTGCGAGGTGACCCGTTCTTCAGTTTGGTTTTGTATTTTTGGCTGTGTTCACCTGGCTCTCTCCTGAGCTTTTTATGGTTCAGGGCATTTTTCCTTCACTTCGTTGGCAGCGATAGCATATAGTGCTCCATGTTTGTTCTAACGCCAATTCTTCTCTCTGGTGGCGACTTTTATTATTTTAGGGGATTTCATGTTTTTCATGTTTTGTTAAGTCGCCTCCTCTATCTGCACTTGACGTCCTATCTAGATGCTTCTAGCTCTGGGTTCTTTCACACACTCAATTTTAAAGGAAATATGGCTGTCACGTGACATTAATAGTGTTTATTGAGGTTGTTTATGGACTAATATCTCCAACTGTAGTGTATCCATGTGCCATGATACACAAAATGTGTGATAAATGTCCTGTAGAGTGTAAACAGCTGAACTAAACCCTATAAGCTCAGTGACAACAACTTGTGACACCAAAACTGAGCTAAAAAGTGGTGACACTGTCCTACATCACCTTCTACCCTAGAAGACCAGCAACATTTGGGAGTTTATCATAGGGCATTTTCAAACCAACACTATTTGGTCCGGTTAAAAAGAAAGTTTGTTTGCCCCCTTGGTGCGGTTCGTTTTGTCCAGTGTGAAAACAGTAATCACACTCAGCGAGGCATGGTGGTCTCGGTCCAGTCCCAAACGAACTCGGGTGCGGTTCGCATGCAGTGAGAATGTGATCCAACCCGACTATGGTGTAACCCCACAAGTTTGAGCTTAAATGGAGAGCCGGTCAGCACTAAAACTGTACTGTCGTTGCTGCTGTCGCGTCACTAACCAACCGCATAGACTGTGTCGTGGCGCTGTGTCACATTAGGGCTCTCAATACAGATAAACAGTGGAGTGGAGCTGTGACTCGAGACAGGTGAGTGACGCGAGGCAGTAGATGAACACCGCGCAGAAACAGCAACAGCACAGTGACAGTTTTAGCTCTTACTGCTGCTGCTCTAGTGTTTACTTTCCTGCTCCCGCTCCAGAAAGCTCTGACCAATCAGAGGAGACAACGTGTTCACGTGGTTTGGTGTGTTTAGGTTTGTGCCTGTGTGAAAACAAACCAAATAGCTCCAAGTTAAACAAACTGGGTCTGATTCGTACCAGAGAAACGAAGTACCGGTGTGAAAAGTTACTATGGTCAAAACAAATGAAACTCTCCCTTTTTTATTATACAAATAAAAAACTCTGGATATTTGAATGATTTATTGATCACTAAATGTTCCAGGTTTTCCTTGCAGATTTCTGGTCAAGGAGCTTTTACTTAAATGAGCCCCTCACTCAAAAACCACTCAAACTGTATCCAGATCTTAATTAAGGTCTCACAGGCTAGTTGTTGTGGTTTAGGACATCACATGACATTCTGTAAGCTTTAAAAAACAACAAAAGATGAATTCACCAACTTAAGGGCTTTTCGCCCTCCGCCACCAGGGACAGTGTATGGGGGAGGGAGGGTACTTAGACTAGTAAAATTCTAAGAGCCTGTAAATTTATGAGAACATTCAATTTTTAAAATGCATCATTCACAGATTTTAGTTAAAAATCTGGTTCCCAGAAGCAGCTATTCATACATCAAGCTCAGCAGCCCTGCTTCCCCTTTCCCCATCTTTTCATGGGGTCCAAAATGATTGGAAAACCCCCTGACGCCATCTTTTTAAAAATAAACATAGAAATTACAAAAATATCTGAAAAAAAAATGTATAAAAGTAAATGTAACACTTTATAATAACTTTAATTAATAGCTCATTAACTAATGATTAATAACTGTGAACAAATCATTAGTTCATGAGAATTTAATTAACTAATGATTTATTAATGATTTACTAATCGTTTACTAATGATTTGTTAACATTTGCAAAAATGAATACAATCATTAGTAACTACATGAACTGTCATTTATAAACATTTGTTCATGTTCAAATTCTCATGAACTAATGATTTGTTCACAGTCATTAATCATTAGTTAATGGCTTATTAATGAAAGTTATTATAAAGTGTTATTAAAGTAAATAGCTAGGAGTTGGCACTCTTCAGCAAAAACTACAATTTCACTGGCTGATGACATCACCATCCTGGCACAACTACGACAAAAATAAAAAAATTATACTCAGAGGCAGGCTCGTCTCAAGAATGCACACAATGGTTTCTCAAAGTCAAGCTCACTCACCACAGCACCTGCCACTCCACCCACACGCTTTGCCCAAATCATTTTGTCCATCATGCCCCTGTCTCAAGGATGCATGACTGCCTCTTGCCATGTGAAATGTCCTTTAGGCAACCAATGGTTTGAGCTATAAGGTGACTATTGAGCTCTACTGTTTTGTTAGCCTCGTAGCTTGGTTTCTAAACATGTCTCCCAACATGTCTCAGCTGATCAACAGGTAACTGAGATAAGTGGAAAAAATAATGCAATTATGATTTCTAGTCAAAATAAATTCTACACTTAAACTTGAGAATTGGGCCATGCCCACTACCAATTTAAATCTGAATATAGATGCAGATATTTGGAGCTCTAGACAGATTCAGATAATAGCATTGCATTAACATGCACACATACATACATAAGTAAGCATGCCTTTATGAATATGCATGCAGAAGATGCTGTAGGCATTCTGAAATGTAATGCTACGCGTATTTACTGTACACAGGTCTCCTGATTTCCTGTAGGATCCCAGTGGGGAAAAGAGCTTAGATTCTCTTTAAGAAGATGCCAGTATAATAATCTCTCATTGCACACTGTGACACATTGCCATATTCAATTAAGTAGGTTGGTTATAATAATAATATGTCTTAATAAAACTCATAAATCAATACGAATTCTGCCTGACACCGCTGATAAATGACAGGCTGCTAATTTTCCACTTAACAATGCAAGAACTGGAGGAATCTCAACACATATGAAAGCAGATCAATCACCTCAGCCGAGTGGCCGCAAGATTTGACAGCTGATACCGTTACTAAGAAACACCACAAACTGTGAGATCATGTGACCTCAGAAGGCCTGACATATTAAAGGGGCCAAAAACTCTTTGTCAGTGTTTTATAGCTGTATTTGAAATTATGAAATAAGACAACCCAGTCAGCTTTATGTGGGACGTCTAGTTTGAAAGCATGAAATTCTTTGTTGTTCAGAACTGGATTGTGCAGTAAGGGGATTCATTATAATGAACTCCACCATCCATGTGAATATCTTCACCTCCAGCTTCAGCTATGCTATGCCTTAGCTCAGCTATACCATTTTGTTTAGGGAGAGAACTTCTGTACAGTGGGCATTAAAAAGTAAAACCTAAAATGGAATGAAATATTAACGGTCTTTGGTAATGCAGGAAATGTAAATAATTTTGTGGATTTCTGTTGATTTCCGCTGTATTCTGTGGTGATTTCTACACAACAGTGAAATTAGCTTCTTATTCAAATTTTCAGTTTCACCTTAAAAGGTGTCGCAATTTACATTCAGGTGCCTTCTAAGACTTCAATCAAGTATCTTCAGTGGAACCTCTGCTATTGTTTTCCCTGATTATCAACAGTTTGGTTATCGTTGACTTTTTTCGGAGGAAATTTTGTTTCAAATATTGTTCATCAGCACAGTTTTCATCGGCGTGCCCACATCACTGGATGCTAATTTTGCAAAAAGAACACATCCACCTATGTGTTCATCGTTCATTCTGGCTTGGTTTCTCGGCGAGTGAGCATCACACTGCGTATTCATCCGAAACCTTTCCATTGTTTTTCCAGTGTTTTTTTGTGCTTGTTTATTGAGTGCACAGGAAACAGACCTCTCTGAACACATTTCCATATGCCAAGAAGATGACACAGGACCGTACCCAGACTTATAAGTGGAACCAAGTGCAGAGCAGACAGAAGCTAAAGCACCCAAATAATAGCAAAACAAACTAAAACATGTCACACTAAAGTGATGGTGCTGTGCTACCACCTGAAAACAGGTGTGAAAACAAATAGCGGTCAAGAACTCTGAGAATGGGTGTACAAAACAAAGGCTGCTGGCTGGACCACACCAGCACTCTCTAAAACAGAGCGTAAACCTGTAAGAGACCTGTTCATTTATCCATTTCATTAGATAATAATACATTACATTATTTATTTTGGGAAATATTGCTTCAGTTGTTTGTTCAGTTCAGTTATCATCACGTTGTGGTTTGTGCCGAGCTTTTGTGGTGATTTCTACAAAGTCAATTATTAGCTTTAAATTTGAATTTCCCATTCCACAAATGTTATAGCAGTAACACTCGGATGCCGTCCAGAGGAACAGAGAGATAATGACACAGCTTGGTCTTGGTGCCAGATACCACAGGACACCTTCAGAGGTCATGTGGAGTCCATGCCCTCAATGAGGGGAACCGTTTTGGTGGCATGAGCAGGAACGACACAAGGGTTTTAATGTTGTGGTTGATATAAAACGCTGAAAAAGCAGAAATCTTCAAACAGCTAAACCCCAAAATGTCCTGAACATGGATCTTAAAACAAGAGGTTCCTTTTGTTAAGGAGCTGAAAATAACTGGGTTCCATGATGTTCCCCTCCAAAAAACACTCCAAAACATTTACAGAATGAATGCGACGTTGGTTCCTAATCGGAGACTCAGAGCTCCAGATGGCTCGCAGTCGGACTTTGAAACCAACATGAAGAAGTGGCTAGAAATGAGGAAAGCAGCTTCTACACCCCCTGAAGCGGCTCATTTCAGTAAGAACAAAGCCGTCGCAGAATGAAACATTTCTTCCAGCCAGAGGCCATTTTAATCCTAGAACAGTTTCAAGTTGCACATTCCTAGTTCTTCAAATCAATTCAGACGTCCTGAAAAGGCAGTTGGAATTCATCAGAATGGTCCAACAAGGAAATAATTTAGGACTGCTCCTGGTGTCAACTAATCCAGGACTAATTCATTGTTGAACGAATCTGCAAAATTAATGAAGTACGGTGCTGTAACTAACTCCATTAAAAGGGAACGAGATTGATTTGACCAAATTTCTGATGTAAAGTCATTGGTTTGATGTGAAATGTTCTACTCTGGAGAAATTTTAAGAGTCAGAGTTTCTCACAGTGGTGGTGAATGGAACCAGAAGTCTGAAGCCTTTAATGGTTTTAAAAGATAAAGTACAAAGCTTTTTGAGAATGCCTCAAAGAAGATTTTGGGGCAGTCGTGATCTGGTGGTTAGGGATCTGGTTTTGAGACCGGAAGATCGCCGGTTTGATCTCTGGGCAGGTCAAAACTGAAGTGCCCTTGAGCAAGGCACCTAACCCCGAACTGATCCATGGATAGGGCTGCCCACCGATTGGGGCACATGTTCTCACAGCCTAGTGTGTTCACTGCACAGATGAGTTAGAGGTCAAATTGAATTGTGTACAATCACATTGACAAAAGTTGAATCTAAATTTAATCTAGATTTTAGTCTAAAACCTATATGTCAGAAAATGTTGTCTTTATTTGATTGGATTTCATATTTTGTAAGGTCCAGGCAAAAGTCATATGAAAGCTGAAACCCTCTTCTTTATACTTGAGTTGTTAATTTTTCACTGTTTTGAGATGTTAAATTAAATAAACCTTGTGTTAAATCTTGTTAGTACGTGTTGATTTTGGTTTGTTTCAATCCTTTACTGATATTTGAGCCCCAAACAAAATGAATTCAGTTTCCATCCCACTGTACGGTGCACTCTTGTGGTACAAATCTGAGTTGTAGGATGAGCCTACATAATATCCCTACAGTGCTGCGCAGCCTGAATAAAGGATTTCTGGGACACATTTTATTTCATTTAAATGGTAATTTACAAAAACATCAACATTTTGCCTTTATTTGATGTACTTGCTGTATAGAAACCCAAAGACTTGCACACAGATTCAAACAGAGAATCTTAAAAAAATACAGTGAAGCCTGAGTGGCTAATTTTACTTTAGTTTAACTTTCTATAATCTTTTATTCATTTTTATCCAAAGCATCTTCACAAGGGCAGCAAGTTCAAGTATTGCAAGAGCCAACTTGCGCAAGTGCTACACGACTAAGTCTTATTTCAGGAACAGTGAGAGACTGCTGTAGGAGGTGAAAGGGGAACTTTCAGTACATGATAAACATGGTTTGGTATGGCAATATACAGTGAGAAACAGAAAATAACAACATCACATAATGTAAGTCAAAAAGTTGTATAATAGTGCATATCGCAATGAGAAAACACATGAGAGTTACAGGACTGGATGGTCAGGCTTTCATCAAAAAACAGCATCTTTACAAGCTTCTTGAACGTTCAAAGTGATTCTGCAAGATGAACTAATATAAGAATAGTGCATCTACAAAAATGAGAACATTGTGAAAAAATTCATTATTATATCTCATCATTCAAAAAGGTTCATTCAACTTTCATATACAGTGCCAGGCATTGTAGATAATTACTAAAGTCATCTAAACTATGAATAAACACATCTGTAATTATTTAGTAAACAAACAAGTAAACAAACCAGAATATGTTTATATTTTACATTCTTCACAGTAGGCACCTCTTACTTAGATGCAGCTTTCTTGGCATTTTCTCAGTCAGCTTTATGAGGTAGTCACCTGGAATGGCTTTCAGTTAATAGCTGTGTCTTGTCAAGAGGTCATGACTTGCATTTCTTGCCTCTTAATGTGTTTGAGACATCAGTTGTGTGTCTACTTTGAAGTAAAATCTAAAACATTGTTTTGGTTTGTTTAACACTTTTAAGTTTACTACATGATTCATTATGTGTTCACAATCTGGATGACTTCAGTGTTTATTTACAGTGTAGGAAAAAAAAATGAATATTGAATTTCAAACCTTTTGCGGATTAAAGTTGATAAATTTGGCTTACAGCTTATAAAACTCAGAAATCTATAATCTCAAATTATTAGAATATTTTTAGAGTTTGAGTAAATTAATATTCAAACAGTATCAGTATTATATGAACAAAAGCCTTGAAATGTCATTTTATGTGTAATGAATATAATATAATAATAATCTTTTGAATTAAACTATAACGCAAATTAACATTTTTGTAATATTCTAATTTTTGGAGATAAACTAGCGGATGTTTCTTCCACTAATTGAGAACCAAGAATAATAAGAGCTCAGACCATGTTCTGATATTCCAAGATTGAATTACTATTGTTATTATTATTATTATTATTAATTATTATTATTATTATTATTATTATTATTAATTAATTAATTAATTAATTAATTAATTAATTTGTTTATTTTCTCCACATGTTTAATTTCATACCAAAAACAGGCCTAATTTATTTTACATGACTGCTTTTCTCAAACATATCTTTAAACCTTACAATGAAAATATTTTTGTTGCTGCATCTTCAAGACTGATATATGCAAATTACCTATGTTCTGATTGGCTGTCCTGTATTGCACCTCATTAAGGATCTATAGAGTTAAAAAGTTTCTCAACAGGAAGCTGAACTGTAGTTGATTAGGCAGATATAGTACGTAAACCATACACACGGCTCATTGAGACATCACAAATAACATCAGCTTAGTTACCACAGATAGACTTTACAGGAAGTGAATGCTCAATACACGTTGACTATATTTGAGAAAGTGAGAACATTTCTGTCATATGAGGACAAATTCCATTCTCTGAATTGTTTTCCGTACACAGTTTGGGGTGAAAATGAAAACGTGAATATAGGAGTCTGTATTTAGGAAGTGAAACGCTCAGTAATAAACTCATCTTTAACATTAGTTTATGTTATATAAGAGCACTTTGTGAACCTGTGACACAAGGACGTCCCTCACAGAGCTGAATTAAGCTTAAGCAGTGTTCTACTGACCTCTTGTGCACATCTGATGCCACTGACACCAAGAAAAGAACTAAATTCATGGGAGATTCTTACTGATGTAAGTGTATGTTACCCAAACAAAACTTCTGTGACATACACTTCCACTGCAATATACATAATTTGTCCAAATATTTGTGGACACTTCTTCTAATGAATGACTTCAGCTAGATTAAGTTGCACCTATTCCTGACACAGATGTACTAATCCACACACAGCTTGTCTAGTCCCTGTAGAGACGTACTACCAATAGAATACCTATTAGCACCATGTCTAATGCCAGGTGTGGGCTAAGAGGGGTATAAAAACCCTCAGAATTGAGCTGTGGAGCAGTGTTCTCTGGAATGATGGAGCTCCATCCAGTACTTTTGGGATGAGTTAGGGGTGAGGTGGTGGTGATCATTCAACATCCTGACCTCACTAACACTCTTGTGGCTGAATGTAATCAAATCCTCACAGTTATGCCTCAAAGTCTAGTAGAAAGTCTTTTCTGGATAGTAGAGACGATGCACCAACAAAAGCAGGATCAACTTTTTTTAGCATCTTTGATTTTGGAGGAAACGAGTGAACAGGTGGCCCAATACCTTTGTCCATATAGTGCAGTTTGTCCATATGTTGGCCATAGATATGTTGTACATCCCTAACAATAAGTCATACTGCCCAGCTACAGGCCTGGGTAAGCAGTCAAAATCACACTCAGTGTTCTAACAGTACGTCTTCTGCTGGAAACAGTTACTCCAACAGAAGCAACATCAACTCTTCTTAAATACCCTTCATTTAAGAAGAAAGAATGAATGAGCAGATGACCCAATACAACCTTTTACATAGACTTACATCAGCTCCAGTTCATAGCAACTACAAAATAAAAGTAAACATCAGGCACCAGTCTTGGCTGGGAAAATGGACCTTACATGAAAACTGGACACAACGACAGCAGTAAAAAAGTGAGGCCAAAGTGTCTCTGATGCCCTCTAGTGGTTTGTTGCAGTACAATTCTAAACCCCGCCCACAACTCTTTTATTGAATGTGAGTTACAACATTTAAAGAGGTGTGGTGATGAGGTGATTGACGGCTTGGTTCAGTTCATCCTGACTGTTGTGAACATGCATTCTCCGTGTGACACATCACAGCAGCTAACGCTAGAAATACAGCATGAAAATCTTTCATTCTGTGACTCTGTTAATAAGATTCAGATTCTCATATTCAGTGATGTCTTGTTCAGCAGAAAGTTGTACTAACAAACACCCAAAAAGGGGGCGTCACCTCAACAGAGAATGGCAGGGTTCTCACCTTCCGTCTCTACTGCGCAGGCTCTGGTTGCCAATGTGGGCAATATGGGCAGCCGGCCAGGTCGCCATGATGTCAGAAGTGGCACAAAGATGGCATGCTCCACCCCCGAGAGGTTTTATGAAGTGCCCAAAGGACCATTACATTGCTTAGCCAATCAGATTTTAGGACTGGAACTATCCGTTTTATAACATTTATTTTTTATTGTCATCAGGTCATATAAAACAAAGTCTATAAAATAAATGTTTAAGTGTTTTCTTTTTCTGTTGTTTTCTGTTATGCTTTTATTAATAGGTGTTAATAGTTAATAGTTCACACGTTTCGGCTAGTTATAGAGCCTTAAACATTTAATGCTCTATAACTTGTGAATTAAAATAGCACTGATGTTAATTTTAATGGCACAAATGAACGAGACCATTTTGGTGTGATTTGGCCTCTTATGGGGGGCTGTGTGACATCACAGGTAATAAAATATATTTTTTTATGTATTTTAATATTTTTACAAACATTTTTATGTATCTTTAAAACATAGACATGATGATTTCTGCAGCACGAACGAGGGGTAGTGTTTTTATTCGGTTCTTGAATGCATGGGGGGCCAGCGTCACCCACACCCCCTCCTCTTCTCTTTCTATTACACAAACCTGTGTGTCAGACCTCAGTAACAGCTACACACACTGCACCTGGCACAGCGGTCCACTCCCCACAAGTGGGCGTACCGATATGTAGGCTAGACAGGCTTTATGAAACAATGCATTTCATTTTTTTGAGGGAGTGATGGCGGTGCCGGTACTTGTGCAGCCCCTGACGAGGTGCCACCCTGGGTGGCTGCCCATATCAGAAACCCTCCACTGGCACAAACAACATGGCGGCATCTATTTCAGCCACTTTTTGGCTTCAAAACAGCAAATGTTACATTGGCTTGTGTAATCTAAACTAGTTATATATT
>BRDA01088462.1:0-22672 GCA_036984385.1 Crenuchus spilurus
AGTGACAATTTATAAATGTAAACAGTAAATACACAGTCATGTCAGAATATAATGATCACCACAGCTTTGGAATGAACTCAAGATAGGATATGACAGCATTGCTGCACATATAAATAAGTGAACACACCTGTCAGTTGTAGCAGAGTGCAAAATGATTGCCATGGGCAAAGAAAGTGATTTGACTGATGTCCAAAAGGGCATGATAATAGGGTACCAACTGAAGAATGATAGCATTTCAGAAGTCAATAACTTTGTTGGTTCTAGAGCTGCAGTAGTGAAGGTGTACTGAGAATAGACTTCTTGCACACTGAGTACAAGAACAGTGGTGCCCCATGGGCCATTGATGCCAGTGGGGAATGACTCTGGGAAGTGGAACAGAGCAATCAACGTACCACAGTGGAGCAGTTATCTTCTATAATGAACACAGGAGCAATGAGAAAAGTGTCCGGGATGACCTCTGAGTGAACACTGTTACTTCTGGGCCTGTGAAACAGATGCATGGTTAATATTCTGATATGACTGTGTATATGCATGTAAAGTGTGGAATCCTACAGTTCTCAGATCAAGGATTGATTTGAGTTATATTTTAGCTTCCATTATTATACTGATGGCAAACAGCCTGTATGTTCATTCCAAATTATCTGTTTAGGCTAAGCACCAAGTTGTTATGTAGATTTTTCGTTTATGGATTTGGATTTCAGATCCTGGGATTCATTGACATAAGACTTGAGATAAAAAAGCAAGTCTGACTTATGAGAGTCAGTCAAAAATGATCCATACTTTTGTTATATTACGTCTTTTGGCCACAATTACAAACAATTCCTGTGCTAGGTCACTGTCTTACTCATAACTGATGTGTGGGTTTGAATGTGTTATTTCAGTTCATTTATGACTACAGTGCAACAAAAAATGGCTGCATCACTTATAATTTGCATGAAAGAAGAGCAGCATGCATTTGTCCCATAAAGTTGCATTTGGACATCCTCAAACAATATTTGGAAGGTGAGAAGGAAATTGAAAGTTTCTTAAAGTGAATAATGAGTGGTGATGAGACATGGATTCATCACTACGAGCCTGAGAGTAAACAATAGAGTATGGAATGGAAATATCCTCAATTGCAGTTTTCTGGGTCTCCTGAAAGAAGCCATAACAGGACATCTGATGAAGAGGTCAAGACAGTAATGCATTTGTGGCTCACAGCTCAGCTGAAAACATGTTTTATTAAGTAATATGAAAGCTTATTAACAGATGGACAAAACATATTGGAGAGCAGGGAGATTATGTAAAAAATAATGTATTTGTCTTATCTGAAAATCAATTAGAATAAATTCTACAGCAAGAGTGTGGATCATTTTTGAGTCACCCTTGTTTTAAGGTAGTTACTCTCAGTAGCTTAACTTTTAAAAATCTGTTTTAAATGTATGATTGATATGCTATTGTGTGATTCCATCTATACCTTACATTACGCTGTATTATAACATTATTATTGAGGGAAAACCTCCTTACCTTGCATTCTCCATTTACTGCCACCCTCACTTAATCTGGATCATATGGGGTTTCTTCTTTTACGGTATACTGGAGCAATAGGAGCAATATCACTCAATATTGTCCATTGTGTTAGCTTCTTAACATGTTCCTTACTGCTGGACTCTCTGCATGTAGTATGACTGCTTCAAACGGTTTTATTGAGATGGTTCCAGTGCAGAATACTGATGTGCTTCTATGGTCTTTCTTGGCCTCTGGAAGAGCTTAACTGTTTTGGATCCATTTGCATGTGCCATTCATCCTCCTGCTGCACTGAAAAACCTTACCTGGATGGCCGATCAAGAAAGAAAAAGCAAGAATGGAGGAATTCCCAAATCCTGCCCAGGGGAGTGAATAATCGAGAGAGAGAGAAAGAGAGAGAGAGAGAGAGAGAGAGAGAGAGAGAGAGAGAGAGAGAACCTGTCATTGCTTGTCTCTGTCAGATGGCTGATTTTATGGAGCAGCTCTGAATAGCGAATATCGCTCTGGCTCTGCTCATGTTTCTGCAGGTATGGATTGTGTCTGCATCATAATGCTGCCACTTTATTATTGCTTCTTTCTATTTAAATGCAGTGTTATATCTTTTATTTACAGAATATGGTTACACTATATAAAACATCCTTATGACATTCCTCAGTTGATCTTTGTTATGTACTGATTTTTAATGGCACACCCTTTTTCCTGTGAGCTGTAGAGTGTTACCTTAACAGCAGAGTCTTATTACTGATACAGTTTAGGAGACCTGTGCTCTCACCATCCATGGCAAAATTACTCATGGTCAATTAACTGTGTGAGAGTGGAGCTCTTAAGTGACAGGAAATGAGTCATACTACTCCAGCAGCACTACAACACTTTTTAAATGCTTTGTTCACTTTGTTAGACAGAGCTACCTTGTTGGTTCACTGTGTACATATAAAGTCAGACACAGTAGCTCATCTGTTGGTGGTGGTGTTACTCATCCTCTAATCCTTCACTGGTAGTCACATGATTAATGTTTTATTTGTGCATTATTTTCAGCAGCTATGCTGCCTGATCTACTTATACCAACACAACACACACTAACACACCACCACCACCTCAGTGTCAATGCAGTGCTGAAAATGATCCCCCACCCAAATAATACCTGCCCTGTGAGGGTCCTGATCATTGAAGAACATGGTGAAAGAAGGTTAGCAAAGTATACAGAGAAACAGATGGACTTCAGTCTGTAATTGTAGATCTATAAAGTGCACCTATATGGTCAGTGGAGCTAAAATGGACAATGAGTGTAGATACAAGTAGGTGGATTTAATTAAATGGCTGGTCAGTTTACATATAATGTTCTATTTATAATAAGCAATAAATCATAATCAGTAGATTGCATTTCATATGGATATGCATTCTAGGGGACTGGTTGCACCAACAGATCTTAACTATAGTAAAAACGCTCCAGCAATTCATCCTAAAAATGTATATATAGTTTAGTTTTTACAGTGTAAGAGGATCTTATGAACTAAGTTAGTAATACAAACTCAAAAAATTTTAATATCATTGAAAACTTAATTTATTTCAGAAATTCAATTCAAAAAGTGAAACTATATATTATAAAGATTCATTACACACAGAGTGTCTACTTCAAGTGTTTATTTTTTTAAATGTTGATAATTATGGTCTATAGCCAAAGAAAACCCAAAAGTCAGTATCTCCAAAAAAATAATAATATTATATTAGACCACATAAAAATATCTATTTTAATGCAAACATGTTGACCGACTGAAAAGTATGTACAGGATAAGCATTCAATACTTGGCTGAAGCTCAATTTACATGAATTACTGCATCAATGTGGTCAGGCATGGAGGCAGTGGCAATTTCTATTATGGGCAAAATGGGCAGTTGTCCAGGATGGCATCATGTCAAAGGCAACTTGAGTGCCTGGCCCCATCCCCGCCCTGAACTCCTTCCCCTCAAAAAAAATGAAACCCATTATTTATGGAGGTGATCAGGCTGTTTCACTGTTGAGGTGTTACGGAAGCCCAGGTTGCTTTGATAGTGGCATACAGGTCGTCTGCATTGTTGGGTCTGGTGTCTCTCATCTTCCTCTTGACAATAACTCATACATTCTCTGTGAGGTTTAGGTCAAATGAGTTGCTGGCCAATCAAGCACAGTGATACTGTGGTTATTAAATCAGGTGTTGATACTTTTGGTGCCAAGTCCTGCTGGAAAATGAAATCTGCATCTCCATAAAACAGAAAGAAGTATGAAGTGCTCTAAAATGTCCTGGTAGATGGCTCTGCTGACTTTGGACTTGATATAACACAGTGGACCAACACCAGCAGTTGACATAACTCCCAAAACCACTGAAAGTAAATTTTGCATTTCATTTGGAAATCTTCCTTCCCAAGTCTGGAAGGAAGAGTGGAGAGGCACACAGTCCAAGCTGTTTGAGGTCTAGTGTGAATTTTCCACAATTAGATGGTTTGGGGAGGCATGTCAACTGGTACTTACAGTACATGTAGGTACAGCACACAAAAACAAAACTGTCCTTAATCACACTGACAAATCTGTGAGACCTCAACTAATAGCATGTGGTTTGAAAAATGTTTTGGTTATATGTTTTTTACATTAACTGCTGCGTTATATCAGGTGACTAATGAGTTCCATGGTTGGTTAGCAATTTTAGTCTCACAGAGTAAACTAAAGAAGCAACATCTGTAATCCAATCAGATCTCGACTGTACACTGTCTTGCCTGTACAACTTTACCTTACACAGCAGGTGTAAGAAAAGGGAATTATGCTGTTAAAGGAATGGGACACCATCATGTTTACATATTTTTCAATTAACCTCAGATGTATTCAAACAGTCAAGACTAGGAGTCCAATATTTCTAACAAAAACGTAATAGTCACCTAAAATTACACAGCTGTTTCTGCAAAAATACATCCCCAAAATTTGTCTCAAACCACATCCAGATTTTTATTAAGGCCTCTCATACAAACAGGTGTGATTTAGGAAATTACCAGTAAGCATGTTGTATGTATTGATTCATATGGAGCAGTAACACTGTATGTACTTGGAAACACCACCTTAAATTACAGGGAGTTACACTCAAAAACTGGGCTGAACAATGAAGTGTTACCAAATCATATTTACATATTCTTCCACTTACACCAGTATGTATTCAATCAGTCAGTTTTTGGCATCTAGACTTTGTTTCTTTAGTTTAGAAATGGAGCTGCAAGGCTAATGTTGCAAACATTTTTAATCCACATTTACCCTGGAGAAGAGATGTAGCCACCATATCCAAGTGCCTTAACTAAGCCAAACATGCAGGCACAGGCATGAGCAACCTCAAGAGCTTTTATTTACACCTAGAGCCTCCAAACACCAAAACAATTGACTACTGCAGTCAATTCAAGTCTTTATTTAGTTTAAAGTCCAAGGCAGCCCTCTGTCTCCCAGTCTTTTTTGGCTGAGTGGCCAGTGCACTCTTCCCCTGTGTTAGACAGCTCAGGCATGTAGCCTAGTTTAACTTTCTCCCTTGAGTGAGAGAGCACAGTGTTTGTAAGCTTTTGGAGCTCTGCCGTTAACCAGCCTGAGCTGTTTGGGATAAGGGGCGGCACACTGGCCACATGTGGGCGGCAGGCCTGATGTTCCCACTTCCTCTCTGTCACACTACTCAACCAAAAATTTCAATCCACTAAACCCACATCCAAGTCTTAATTAAGTAGTTGATGTGGTTTATGACTCAGTTTAAACTTACTGTGAGCTATAAAAATGAATAGACAAACAGCCACTTCAGACAGCATCCGGGCTGGTAGCCCTGGGACTTGAATCAGCATCCTGACAATCATTGTCCCTAAAACTGCTTCTAGATCAGCACTCCTTACTCTGAATCAGCACCTTATATGTCAACCACAATGTTCATTATAGACATGCTATTCATTCAAAATGATGCTAGTGATTTCAGTTGAGTTTTGTGAATAGAGGGGAATTTTGAGAGATCACAGCTGAGTTCATTCCAGAGACAGAGCAGATGACAGATGAAGACAGTGTGCATTGTGTGTGCTACGCTCACTTGACTCCAGCAGAAAAAACACACTCTCCTCCCACGCACATGTTCTGAAAAAGCTCTTTTCAAACTAGACACAGCGAAGCGTCTCAACACTGACTAATTCAGTTATGAATAATTCATCTTGGTTTACAATCACCAATTATAAAGCACTGACAATTTCACAGCAAAAGACCAAACCTTCAGCTTGAACAGTTACCGTGCAGCTCCATTCGTCAATTATCTTCCACAACGATAGCTGCTGTGTTCAGCTCCAACGTTCAGACAATAAACATAGACTCCAGTCTCCGATCCAGCTGATTATCCTTCAGTATAATGTGGTAAAAACAGAGGATTACTATGAATCAGCTCTGGTTTCTAGAAGACACTTTAGTCATTGCTGTATTGTTAAGCTCCAGTTTAGCTTCATTCCCTGCAGTCCTGATTAGTTCTAATCTATTTAAATGAGCTTCAGTGACGCCACAGATTCTTCTGAGCTCTTTAATAAGCCTGATATGAGGTGCACTGCTGTTGTACTTTACACCTCTGGATCTTCTCCATTTATCTCTTATATCTGTATCTTCTCCATCTCAATGCATCATCCTATATCTCACCTTCTTTCTCTCTATCTCTGCTACCGTGTTCCTATCAAGGTCATATAATGGTGACAGTTTCTTTTTTCTTTCTCATCTCTACCTAGAGGAAAAAATGGTCCTCAAATGCTACTTGTTGAAGTCTCAGGAGGTTTTTTCATCATTTTGTTTTAGGATAAATAGCATAAAACAAAGAGAAGATGTTAGATATTTGACCCAGACAGAGTCAAAACTGAGAAGCATATTAGTTCTGGTGACAAATGATTGAGCTCATATTTGCATTCCTGTCTTGGCAAATGATGAACATGAAGATGTTGGATTACTGAGATAAGTTTCTTAAGCAACAAATATCTGCATATAAAATATCAGTAGATGTGAGACTTTAGCTAAAATATAATTTAGGTTTCCAGCTGATATCATTGTTGTCTCATAAAAAAAAAATACTGAGATGTTAATGATATCTCCTTTTTCCTCTGGGTAAATGCAGTCTTGATGTAATGTAAGGGTGTCCTGACTCTCTCTCTCTCTCTCTCTCTCTCTCTCTCTCTCTCTCTCTCTCTCTCTCTCTCTCTCTCTCTCACATTTTTCACTGTACTGGACAGTTTTAGATGTAAATTCTTTTTTAAATCCGACACCCACCCGCTGACACTTGCACAGCAGAGAGCGACCTATGTCAAGAAATCAAAAACGATTTGCTAAAAGAGGACAAATTCATGTTATCAAACAACCCAGAAAGCACAGCATGTTGTGAGCTGATCTTTACACAGCTATCTAATCCCATTCAAAAATCACTCAGATTTAAAGAAATGTCAGCTATTTAGCCTTCATTACAGCAGCAGTTACAGCTTGCTTTATAACAACCAATAAAATATACAGCAGAGCCTTATATCAGTAGCTCTGACCAAACAATAGTCAAAACCTGCCACAGCACAATCTAATCCATATCAAGTCAAGGGCATTTCTGATACATATCAGAAGTCAGACAGTGCTTGTATATACTGTACGTGGCGGACCAGAATAGCATTTATCCAGGATCTTGGTGTATTTACTGAACTACACAGTGAAAGTAAAATAAATTAAATTTAAATACAATAAATATGTACAGTGAGCCTGCAGCTCAAATCCCAGCAATAAATGCAATATGATAAGACAGACAGGTTAAATATATAAACTGCAATAAGCAGGCAGGATAAAATGATCTCTGATCTCATGTTCATGCATATTCATGTGTGCATGTTATATGCGATTTAGTTTTTATTGTTTAATGCGAATTATTGCACCTCACTGAAAGGTTATATACGTGTGTGACCTTTCAGTGGCTAATTAGCAATAGCTGTGTGGGCTAATTAGCAATACTTGTTTGTTGATTTCTCAAAGGAATGGAAACTTTCTGACCTCTCAGTAAAAAGCAGCTCTTCTCAGCATTGTCCTCTTTACACTGTGGCTCTGTAGCTGCCAATCATTCCCTTGACCTCTGACCCCTATATCTTCTCTCATGACATCACTTGTGTACAACAGCAGATCTTTAGAGACAGTGGGTGTAAAGGCTTTGACCCTGTGTGTGTGCGCACGTGTATGTGTTTGTATGTGTGTGTGTTTAATGATCTTTTCTGAAAGGCCACAGCAGCGGACATTTCTCTGAGACTCAATAAGGCTCTGAGCTGGGAGGGAGGGAGGGAGGGAGAGAGAGAGAGAGAGAGAAAGAGACAGAGAGAGAGAGAGAGAGAGAGAGCGAGAGAGAGAGAGAGAGAAATATGCTATTATTTTGTGCCTGTGATGTATTAACAATGTAAGAATTAACAAATTTGGTTCTATATAAGTGTACCATTCCTTCATTCCTTCATTAAAAAATAGCCTTTATAGAGCAGCACTTCAATCAGAAGTCATATTTACATATTTATAAACTTTACTCAGATGTAATCAATCACCCAAGACATGTTTATAGTCCAAATTTTACTTCGTTAACTTTACAACAGCTAACATTGCTAACAAACACTGGGACTCAATAGTCACTTAATTAGCCAATAATTTAGGTAAAAATACATAACCAAAACTGCTGTCACACCACTCAATCTACTTCCAGACCTTCACATACAATTCAGTGTAGCTTAGTCCACAGTATGGGTATGAGTCTTAAAATTACCCAAAACATGTATAATGTGTCTAATGTGGCTGCCTGTAGCTGTGAAGTTTAAGTACAAAGTCATCATCCACATTGACTACTCAGTGAGACCATAAATAAGATCCAGATGCTGTTTGAGTGTGTTGAGGGACGTTTTTTTGTGATGAATTTTTAAAGAATCCATCAGGCTATTTAGGTGACTATTGATTTCTAGTTCTCACAGCAAAAGGCTCAGCTTTGTTGAAAGCAAACTTTAATAATTGTCACTTCCTAACAATCAGTCCTTTCTGCCCTTAAACCATCATACCCAAGTTTCTCTTTGAAGTATTTTAGTTTCTCTTTTAGTATTTCAGTACTGCTACATGCATTTGATAGTAAAATGTGATCTTTCAAACTTGAAAACTGAATAAAATTTTTATTCAGTTTGTGCCTCACAAAAAAGATGTACACATATTTATTCATCCAGTTAACAGGGCTGTAAGAGGTAGTGGGTTGCTGTCCATGGTCCTGAATCTCTGAACCAACTTCTTTACTTTTGTCATGGACAGCAGTAGCAGATGCACTCACTGGGTACTTCATTAGGCACACATACATTGTATCTACACTTGCCCATTTTATTAGCTCCACTTTGTACATCTACAATTACAGACTATAGTCCATCTGTTTTTCTGTATACTTTCACCCTGTTTTTCGATGGTTAAGATGACCACATGACCACCACAGGTCCTGACCACTGTAGAACAGGACGAAAGCCTAAAAACGTATACAGAGAAACAGATGGACTACAGTCTGTAACTATAGAACTCCAAAGTGCACCTATATGGTCAGTGTAGCGTAGACAGTGGACAGTGAGTGTAGACAGAAGGTATGTGTACCTAATGAAGTGACCACTGACAAATCATCTACTATAGCTGGGTCACTTTAACTTTTTCTGCAAGCACCCCAGAGATCACCCTGCTGGCAGAATGAAAACCAAGTCATTTAAACTCAGTTGATTGAATTTTTCCTTCAGTTGGTCTTTAATTAAAATAGCACAAGTACATGGATTTTGAAAAGATCCTGAAAACCCTGAATTAATATTAAGTAACTTAACTTAGAAAATCAAATTGAGTCACTGTTACAGTCAGTGTTATACATCTACTACTTAAAGCCATTGTCAATGATCCGTTACTGTTTATGTATTTGTCCATTTATGCTATCTACTATATCTACTCTCTATCATATACACATATGGACATACAAATAAAGTAAACTTTATTTTGGCCTTTGATTTCCTCTTAAATTATTAAAGTAAACTGAGTGCATGTTTTTGACCACAGTGGACTCATACCTGTCCTATTGGTGATGGTATGTATTCATGCTGGAACAGCACACTGTCAGACACATCACCCTTCTGTAACACACTCCGCTACATTGGCCGATCATGTTCAGATGCAGCGAGCTAAGACAGAGCTGATGAAACTCACTCGCAAAGATGTGAAACTTTAAAAGCTTGATACTTTTCACCAAATCAGAAAAAACAACTCTTCAGATCAATAGTAGGATCTCATGAGGTTTTCTGTTCCCAAAGGATTGCCTTTATCTTACCTCACTCTGACAAATTCAAAGTGAAGACCCCAGAAAGTGAAACATGGCGACTTGAGTGAGTCATTTGGGACGCGACCTGAGCTTATCCACTTTCCTCTGAGCTGAGTAGACAAGGCTGTAATCTAAATCAAAAAGAAGTGATGTTGGGCCTCCAGTATAAGACTGAGCTATAAATAATGGAGGAAAGGGGGACACTTGTTCACTGAGGAACACCGTGAGCTTTAGTAAAACACAACAAAACTTACAAACTGTACCAGGGGTTAGGTGCTCAAGGGCCTTGTCCTGCCAGGGGACTTAACCTGTGACTTTCCAGTCTGGATCCCTAAGAACCAGGCCATAGCTGCCCCCATTAAATGCATCATATTTTACATCACCCACAACTGATCAATTAATATGGATGCAGCAATCTTCTCATTTAAAAATATCTGACCATGGGCTTGTGGTTAATCATCGAGCCTTGTGATAGGAAGGTCACATGATTGAAGTGCCCTTGAGAAAGGCACCTAACCCCCAGATTTTTCAGTAGTTATTCTCAATGGAGATACTGTAAGTATTCATAATAAGCACTTTATTGTAAACAGACATTCATGTGAAGTCTGATCTCTGATAATGTAAACAAACTATGAGAGGTGTTGTTAAAAGTTTGTGTTCAATATGTTTTTTCTGACACTGTTGGGTTTAGGGCAATATGGGCATAATAATGAATCTAGAATGTTTTGCAAAAAGAATGTAATGTCTACACCAGACATGGGAACAAGTCACTAAGTTGCAAGTAACAAGTAAGTCCCAAGTCTTGACAATCAAATCTCGAGTCAAGTCCCAAGTCAATACGAGCGAGTCTCGAGTCAAGTCCCAAGTCAATACAAGCAACTCTCGAGTCAAATCCCAAGACTTAAACTTTGAGTCTTAGTAAAGTCACCAGATATAATGTCATTTCAATATTTAACACATTTATTTAACCTATTTATTAATATTTAACATTTTCTCTACTCTAAATCTATATGTTCAGATCCCATTCCAACCAGTCATCTAATACTAGTAAGTCTATCCAAATGCTCTTCACACTCAACTGTTCACTGCCTTTTAACTCCTTGCAAAAAAAAACACTTATACTGTAGTAACACAGATATTTTGAGCGAATAACTGTGGCGTTAAAACCATAAGGAGTTAAAAAGTAGTAGAGAAAGGGGGATGTTTTAAATGTAAAAAAAACAATCATGGAGTTGTGGTCTTCTTACATTATATTTAATACTTCTAATAATAAAAATAATAATGCTAACAGTAATATCTGTGATTGGACGCTCTAGATTTTAGGCAGGTGTCAGGTTGTATAGGGTGCTTTATGTCTGACATCGGAATGGAGATTTTTGGGGACCTGGCAACCCTGCTGTTGCTAACGCACATCTGCTCCCCATCGTCTGTGTAAGTCGAGTGAGTAATCCTGCAAAGTGCGGAAACCATAAATGACTTATTTTTAACAAACATCAATCCATCCTTTATCACACCCGTTCAATCCTTATCAGTGTCGCGGTTAGTCCCCTACCCCCTCACTGGGCACAGGGCAGGGCTATTTTTAACAAACAATTAAACATAAATTCAATAAAATGATAAAGTGCAAAAGTGTTCATCCTTCACCAAAAACGACTCTGATTCAATGCAATTTGTAAAACTTTATCCGGAAATGACATGCTTATGCGCATGCGTGGTACAAATCTGGCAGAGTGAACAGATCAGTTCTGACACACTATTTAATACAAAATGATCTAGTTATGTGATTCAGTTTTACTTATTTTGTTCAAATGGGGGTTTCAAGTCTTTTCAAGTCACAAATCTCAAGTCCAATTCCAAGTCAGTAAAGGTAGAGTCTAAGTCAAGTCTTTAGTGATGTGAGTCAAGTCACAAGTCATCAGTTTGGTGACTCGAGTCGGACTCGAGTCCAAGTCATGTGACTCGAGTCCAAACGTCTGGTCTACACTACAAATAACGTCCCTGAAAAGACTTAATTCACTGTAGTTACTGTTTAATAACATTCTGTAGAAATCTATTGGTAGTAATTAAGGATGAACTACTGGCATGATAAGACTTAAAAGAGTTTTACTCTCACTGTATTTTGCTGTATGCACATTCACTGATCATCCAAGAGGTGAATAAAAAATTCACAGTGCACAGGTCTTTGTTCTGACTAAACTGTGTATTTCCAGAGAGTGTTAGGAATGACGGAGCAATAATGGAGTGTCAATATTTCCATTCCTGACATTTTCTTCTGAAAATCACATCCAGAGAGTTCTCAGGAGGTTCTAGATGGAGCTGTCTCCAGCTAATGTGCAGGATGGCTGAGTGAAAGTATTTATCTTATATACCATTCTACTAACTCTCTCTTGCATGTCCACTCACTTTCCACTTTATGAGCTCCACATATCTTTTAGAACCACCTGGTGTACATTTACAGACTGGAGACTATATTTTACTATAGTGTTTATCAATTGATCAGAAACTTTCTCCTCTATCAATCATTGTCCAGTTTCTTAGCACAGAAATGCTGTTGACTAAACAGTATATTATTTGGGTCACAGTCATTGCTGGACTAAAAGTGGACCACCACCAAAAAATCTCCAGACAAGGGCAGAAACAGTGCTAGAGGAAGTCTAACACAAACTACATCAACAGATGAGATACATACTTTAACTGAATTACAAGTTGGAGCTAGGAGAGAGGGGTTTCTGATAAAGTGGCCAGTGAGTAGACCTACAAGAGAATGCTTTCTGACAAAGTGGACAATGGGTAGACAATGGGTTTCTGGCAAAGTGGCTGGTGGGTGGAGTTACAAAGGAAGGGTTTCTGATAAAGTGGCCAGAGAGTAGAGCTACAAGAGATTGGTTTCTGATAAATGAACAGGGGGATAGGCTGTTCCGGGATGGCATTCTGTACATATTAGAAGTGTTTATCAGATATATTTCTGAGGAAGCTCTTCTACCAGACCTCACTCTGCTGATGAAGAGGTTTGATAATCACTGGAGGAGCAGAGTCAGGTGTGTTAGAGCAGAGAAAATTATGTTTTAAATCTCAGTGTTGAGCTTCATCAAACAGAAGCTGATTGCTTTGGTTTCTAAATGAAGTATGAGATAATTCAGATGAAAACAAATGCAATTTATTCAGGGATTTTGATGGATATGATTGTTCTTGTAAAGATAATTTACAGTCCAAATCTAACACCTGATCCAGCCAGTGAGGTATTAGTGATTATCTGGACACACTATCTATCCGCAGTGTTGGATCAGAATGTAAACTCTTATCGTGCAGGGTTAGTACTTACTGCTTTTAAGGAAATGCATTTACTTTAAAGATGTTTTAGGAATTTGCTTGCAATAACAAATACATGCATTATTATATTTTCCTCATGAAACAGTTTGTGTCAGGACTGAATGTATCCATCATTCCAGAGTTCCTCTGCTCCACACCTCAAAGCTGGGAGGCTTTACACCTCTAGCCCACATTTGGTATTATGCACGGTGCCAATAGGTTCATGTTTATCTGCTCCAGAGAGTCCTATTCTATTGGCAGTGCTTTTCTACAGGAACAAGATAAGTTGTGTGTGTATGTGCGTATATGGCTACAACTTAAAGTAGCTGAATGCATTAGCTAGAAGGGGTGTATGAAATTAGCACTGAAAAATAAAGCTGCTATTAGAGAGAACTTGTTTTGGTTCCTTAAAGAGCCATGCTTTAAAATAGCAATATTTTTTAATGTGGAATACCTATTAAATATTAAAAGAACCTTTATATCATCTTGAATCAAGGGTTCTTCCTACTAACTTATTAACTATGTGGATTATGAGGATACTTTAAAGTGTTTGTTCACAGTCGTGTTATTTGCAGAAGGTTCTACTTTGAAACGTTCTTTAGGGAACCGAAAATGGTTCTTCTCCAGCATCGGAGACACACATTTGTGACTGACAAGCTGTCAGAGATGCTGGAAGTGTGTTAATGGTGGGGGGTCACAGCAGGGGGTGTACAGGTGAGTGGTCCTCTGAGGATTACCTGTCAGACTGATGAATCAGAAATAGAAACTTTTTTACTTTTATAAATTGGATTCACTCCTTTGACAGCAGAATATGCACCAAGAAAGCATGTCTTTTTACATAAGACCAGCTCAGCTTCAGAGTGGGAATATCAAACATACAAAACTGCTCATTTCATGTTCTGTGCAGAATAAAGATCATATTATTAATGCAATTAAACATCAAGTCATGTCTTCAGCATGTGGTTGAAATGAGAGGAGAATATGGGGAAGAGACTGGATGCCCCTTTGATGCAAAGAGTTTAGACAGAAGCCACATTATAATCTGTAAGTAGTGACCTAAACACTAATCATGTGATACTGAAGGGAACCTTATCACATAAAAGACAGCACATTGTTTTATAGTAATCTTTGATGGCTTGTTTGGTCTTTAAAGAAACTAGCAAACTAATGAACTGCAGCCATGTATCTTAGACCCTGTTCATGCCTGGCATTAACATGCATCTCAGGTGAACCAAAACACATAGCTGTTCACACCTGGCATTTTAAATGTGTCTCTGGTGACCGCTTGTGATCAGATTTCTCACATCACGCACAATAATACCGTCACTCTCCCGCTGCTTTTGTTTTGATACTGAAATGGCTAACAAGCTGTTTCAGACTGTTTCAGACTTTTCAATCACGTGGTGTGTTACTTATGAATGAACAGGAGAGGAGATGCTGATAGAGACTCCAAAAAGCAGCTGCATTCATCTCTGCTCTCCACAGCAATCTTGCAGTCATTACATGTGGATAATTCAAAAAATGGTCCACACTCTTGCTGTTGGAATTTCTTTGATTCAGTTTTCAGAAAAGACAAATACATTATTTTTGACATAATCTCCCTGCTCTTCAAAACAACTTATCCATCTTTCAACAATCTTTCATTTTCTCTCATTAAAACATGTTTTAGCTGAGCTCTAAGTTATAAATGAATCCCTGTCTTCATCTGTTCATCAGATGTGAATCTCCACCCTCTTGTGGCTTCTTTCATGGGACCCAGAAAACTGTCAGCATCAAATTTCCAGCTGGTGGTTGACATTTGAACTTTTTCTTGATTAGATATTGAGGATGTTTTTTTTTCCATACTCTGCTGTTTACTCTCAGACTTGTAGTGATGAATCCTCCATGTCTCGTTATCAGTAATGATTCCTTAGACTATTGCTCCGATTTTGTTTGCAGATGTCCAAATGCATATGTAACCACTCACTGCATGCTGCTCTTCTTTCAGGCTAATCATAGGTGGGGCAGACATTTTTGTTGCACTGCAGTCATAAATGAACTGACGTAACATGTTAAAAACTACACAGCAGATACTAAGATGAACCAATTTGCCAATGTGATTTTCACACAACGGAATCTGACCTCTGCATTTAACCCATTCATGCACACACACACACACACACACACACACACACACACACACACACACGGCTGTGAGAATTTGTGCCCAAAGCGGTGGGCACAATCCATTGGCGCCCGGGGAGCAGTTAGGGGGTTAGGAGCCTTGCTCAAAGGCACTTCAGTCATGTTCTGTCTGAGGATCGAACCGGTGACCTTCTGGTCACAAGACCAGATCCTTACCACTAGGCTGCTCCACTATGAGACAGCAAAGACACTGACCTAGAACAGAAACTAAAAATGTTTTAATATAACTAAAATGCTGATCATTTTTGACTGACTTTCGTATTTTCCAGCTGGGGCAGGGATGCGGTTGATATGGGTGGTCCTTATTACTGTCTGAGATACTGTACACTGAGAGGCTGTAGCATTAACACTACAAATATAATGAGGTCATATGCATCTCTGATATATGCATCGTTGAGTGATCAGATTACAATGCCCCATTGAGACTCATTGGACCTCGTTCACACTTTAACTTTGTGCTTGTGCAGGATGTATGCCAGGTGTGAATGGGGCCATATTGTGTGTGGACTATGGTAATAAATTAGATTTTTTATGAACATACAAGAGTTTTGTGTCATCTTTACTTTGTGTTGTACTCTTGCACAGCAACTTGTGCATTTCACTTTGGCAGCAGTTGGCCAACTGTCATTTAGGAGGAAGCTAATAAACAGAAGAGATTAATGAAACATTAGTTTAATAGCACTCACACACATATGTGAACTGTGACATAAACCCATTCACACATTAGCTGCTGTCAGAAAATGCACCAGCTGTCTTAACCCACAAGACACTCAATGACTGATGATAAACTTTACTGTCAATGTCCTGCGTAGTGATAAACTGTTACTCATCAGTTTCACATCAAATATCCAAACAAATCTCCAGACATGAATTTCACTGAAAACCTCTGGAATGTGATCAAAAGAAAGTTAGACAGTCACAAAACCATCAAATGAAGCCAAGCTGCTTGAATGACATAAACTCACCCAAAAAATGTGTAAGGAGGGCATGCAAAATTATTCCACCGAATACTGATTTTTGAACACTTTTTCATGTTAAAATATGAGTATTAAAGGGTCTAAAGATGAATATTTGCACTGGCATTTTTTACAAAGCTGTTTTAGCCAATTTCATTTGATTGGAGAATATGGTCTTCCATTTAAATAAAACCTGGTTAGGACTTTGTATACTCCAGAGAGGTGTAGATACAGACCCTCACCTACAACAATGAAACACACTGATCACTCAGGAAAGTTTGAGTCTACAGCAAAGTATACAAGGTGTAACTGTCAAACTTTTCTGATGTACCTGTTTAATTTCAAAAGTATGTAAAGTGTCCCTGTAAGTCACCTGGAGATGGAGGCTAAAGTGTACCCAAGAAAACTTATTTGTTGGTTAAACCACCGGGGGAATTACAGTGAAAGCTTCAAGGTGCGTTCCAGTGTGAGTGTAGCAGATGTTTACCTGACAGAGCGTGACAAACTCACACACACACTCATGCACACACACACACACACACACACACACACACACACACACACACACACACAGGCTCTCATAGATCGATGGTGGTGTAATTGCCCTCTGTGCTCCACTCAGGTTCCATAAATCGAACAGGGATGAGTGGAGAAGAGTGTGTGTATGTGTAACTTGTGTGTGTGTGTGCGCGTGTGTGTGTGTGTGTGTGTGTGTGTGTGTGCATGTGCATGTGTGTGGTCTCTATTTTAGCCCCACACTTTGAGTGATCTCCATTGAAGCTCTCCACTGGTGCAGTAAATTAATACTTTGGCAACAAAACATTTCACACTGGATACCATCTCTCCTAAACTAGTAGCTGAAATTCTGCAGTATTGTTGGAAGGTGCATTATTGTCTTTGAGCTGCAGTATTGTTTGAGTAACAATATTGATTTTTAGCCATTGTATTATCTTTGAATGCAGTATTTGTCACTGAACTGCAGCATTTTGCTATTAAACGGTAGTATTTTGATACTAATCTGTAGGATAGTATTTGTTACTGAACTGTAGTATTTGACCACTTAACTGTAGCATTGTGTCATTGAGCTGCAGTATTTTGGTACTAAACTTAAATTAAATTTGACACATTTTGGAGGGGAAGTTATTTGATCATTCTCATCGATCTGACCAATCAAATTACTTTTTCCGCTCTGATTACATAATCATAATATGATTAAAAATTCCCTCTTGTGTAATGAAAAAATTGGACACAATTTTAATGATGCTGTTTGCCATTTATTAACAAGGTTGGAACAGCTGTGCTATTAATCTAAACCAATGTAGTCAGTCTGGACTGAATGCCCAGGAGAGGTATTGCCCTGTTTGTTGCTCTATGATTATTCTCTCTCTCTTCCACTACCTTGTGTCTTTTCCAGCCCTTGCATTCTTTATTTGGCTTCCACTGTCTCTCCTCCAATCAGGTGATAGATCTTGGTGAATAAAGGGCAGGCTGCCAGATCGTGGTGACTGTGAGGGAGTAATGTGTTTGGACATTAACACAGACTTGCTCGCCCCCAAAATCAATCCCTCAGTGCTGCATTCATTACGGTCTCAGAAGGGCAGCCAGTGCAACTCAAACAGCATGAATCGGTTCAGATTAACCCTGTGAACCTCCTACAGCATCATTACACTCAGATTAGCCCTATATACCTCCTACATCCTTACACACAGATTAACCTTGTGTACCTCTCACAGCACTAGTAAACTCAGTTTAACTCTGCATATCTCATTCGTCATCATCTGTTTAGCCACTTAAAGGTTTGGGGTCTCTTAGAATTGTTCATTTTTAAGACTCAGAAAAAATCCATAAATGCAACTGCTTCAGATTTGCAATGTTCTATGAAAGAAGGGCGAGGTAGGACAGTGTCACTGCCTTTTAGTTCAGTTTTGGTGTCAAGTTGTTGACAGTTAGTTTGTAGGTTTTAGTACAACTGTTTACTGTGTGCCTGGAGCTTATGCTACTGTTATGTGGGGCCCTGAGTGGCTCAGCAGGCTAAGACGCTGACACTATGACCAGAGGATCGCGAGTTTGAATCCCAGTCATGCTGTTTGCCATCAACAGCCATCAACAGCCGGTGCCCAAGAGAGCAAAAATTGGCTGTGCTCTCTCTGGGTAGGTAGGTGGTGTTCTCTCTCTCCCTATCACTCACACATTGCAATGTCTGCTCAGGCATCCACTGATTGGTCCATTCGGAGCTGGGAACCCTGCACTTTCCTCCAAGTGCGTTGGCTCCCCAGTAATGGTGTATCAGCGGTAGTTTGAAAAGATGCGGTTGCTGCATCACACACAGTGGATGAGGCTTGTGCATGTCTTCACTTTCCTAGAGTCATGGACAGTGCAAAGTGATGGGAAGCGCCCCCTAGTGGATGGGATGGGTTAATGTTAGTGTTATGGGAAATAGGGATATTGTGGATACACGAGAATAGGAGATATCCATAAAACACCTTAAGAAATACTTTACATACTAGTATATGTGATACTATTCCAAAAACAACCTAAATAAACACCATTAATAACTAGTATAGAACATAAGACTCAATAAACAGCACTATAACATATCAGTACATGGACAACCTTAATAAACAATACAAATCACTAGAATAGGAGATATTAATCCATAAACATTCCCAATACACATGATTATTCTACACCCCATATGAAACTTCGGGGAAGGAGTAAACATCTGTTCTAAAGTTTGTATTTTCATTGAAAATAATAATTTTAACTGTAGTGGTTGTGTATTGTTGTGGTGTAATAACTATATAACATTAAATAACTACACATTTCTTAGCTGTGCAATGAATACTTAATGACGTCACATCAACTGTCAATAGTTACAGTTCCACAATTTTCAATTCCTACCATTTCTTATGGTATGTAGTTTTGTACTTTTGACATCACCCATTTGAAATCAAAAATGTATTTATTTATTTAATCTCATTACTAGCCCTAAATTGCTCATGTTTCTAACTTTTTTGCATGGTTTTGCAGACCATAAATGCAGGAATGGATGTATATGAACAAAATAAATTAAGTTGACCACACAAGACATGACAGATCTTGAGTTCAAACTGTCTGCAGTGAAATAAAAGTTAAAGTAAATGTAGGAAACTTTATTTGGGTTGTATTACTTGAATTTGGTGAAGAAAATTTTTTTTCTGTCTTGATTTACAGATAGAGCAGTAATGTTTTTTTCTTTTTTTTAAGTCTGAACTTGAAAGTTGAACTCGTTGATAAAGAAAGTAATCAAATGTAAATATAATTATTTATGTAACTATGCAATTAATTCTGTTTAAATAATTAACCGTTGGCTTCTGAAATGTAATCAGCACTGTGCCTGAGGGAACAGCAGGATAATAAAAATAATTGCCTGCTAGGATTGTCTCCTCATGCAGGAGAACAGTATGGCGGCTGCTGGAATGAACCACTGAAGTACAGGTGGGTAATAAAATGTCTGAAATGGATCATTCCTAGAGTCACATTACAAATGGCAGCAGCACCTGAGCTCAGAGCCTTATTTACATGGAGATTAGATCTGGAACACTTTGCCATCTATCATTTTGCTTTTCAGAGGGTGTAAAACTACAGTGACCCTCCAACACCTGAACACATTTCTTATATCACATCACAGCTGCAGTTACTCTTTGACTGCTCAGTTGTATATGAATATCGACCTTTTTCTCAACTTCTGTATTCTGTATTTAATGTTCCTTCTCCAAACTTCATTCAGTAACAGATGAGTTTGACTTTGACACAGAAATAATCAGCTATATTTCGTCACTTTATAAATACTTCAGTGAGAATACCATTTAGGTTTTTCTTGACTTCTTATGTTATTTTTTGTCATTTTTTGTCTTTTTTTCAATGCAGTATACCAACAAGAAAATTGCATTAAATCTTACAATCAACTTCAGAATGGTTTAAGTTTCACAAAAAACTTTACTTTTGTTAAAAGAAGTTTATATTTTAAACATATTGCTTGGGGCCCTGGCCCTGTGCTAGTTGACTACCTACTTAGATACCTTAATAATGGTGTATTAATAGAGTAACTGTAGGACTTGTAATTACAGTGGTATATAGTGATAAGGCTAACATTTTTGATTAAAACAAACCTTAAATTAAACTGAGCCCAATATTGAGGTCCTTTGCATACACAAAGACACTTTTTCACCAATTATTGACACAAGTGTTCAGCTACACCCACACAGCTTGCATTGGGCTGTGGAGCAGTGGAGCTATCTTCTCAGGACTAATGGAGCTAGCTAGCTCAGGACTATTATGAAATGCTCAAATGTTTATCCCTGTTTGCTCTGGAAATTCCCTAGAAGAAATAACATGAGACAAACATGAGACCTGAGATATTTCTAGCCCAAAAACATAGTAGTTATTCACAGCAGCAAGACTCTTAGTCCTGAATGAGAAATTGTGAAGCTCATGTTAGGATTTATTTCTTTAGTAAACTTGAATGTTGTTGACTGAGCATATCTGAGCACAATGTGAGAATTTATTGAGATTTAAAGTACTAAATCTCAGGGTAAACACAATGGTTTACTAAGATTCTTTTTCCTCAGGAGAAGTATCTGAGCAGCAGATCTGATGCTTGAGCTAAATCTCATGTATGTTTCCATCAGATCTCATCACAGTCTAGGAGAAACTATTGAAATGTTAAAGAGATCTAATTTTGGAGTTTTCTTTCCTTCTGGGTGTGTCTGACAACAGCTGACCAGCCACTTCTCTGAAATGGCATCACTGTGTGTGACCGATCATTAAACTAATTATTAGTCATTAATTACAGACAGACAGCACTTGGTCTTAATTAGTGAGGTCATTAGGACATTTCGCCTCTCTTTCTCTCTCACAGCTGCTACTCAGTGTGTGAATGTCACTGTGACACAGTGCATGTGTGTGTGGGGTGTGTGTGTGTGTGTGTGTGTGTGTATGTTTGTGTTAAAAAAACAAAACAAAAAAAACATTCTAAAAACTTTCACACACACTGCCTTTCAAAGGGAGTAAATCATCTGAACTCAAGTGAGAAGCTGCTTTTTATGTAGTTTAAAACAATGCTCCAAACAGCTAGTCAATAGCAAAACATACATGGCAAACATAATATCTTAGGAAGTGAAATCATCTTCAATCTAGTGTAAATATCATTTTGAGAACTTTTTGAGCTTATTATAATACTTTTTATCTTGAAATCAGACATATTTGACTTGCTCAATGTAACGTAAACGGGCAGTCGTAACTTGTTCGAGCCTCAGGCAGGTCATGACTGAAGTGTTCTTGAGCAAGGCACCTAACTCCCAACTGCTCCCCAGCCACCACTCCAGGCATGTGTTCTCACTACCTAGTGTGTTCACTAGTGTATGTGTTTCATTACACAAATGGGTTAAATGCAGAGGGCAAGTTCCGTTTGTGCAATCACATGGGCAAAACATCTAATCTAATTTAATCTAATCAAATCTAATCTCAAATGATCTCATTGTATCAGGGGATGCAGTGTTTTACCCCTATATTTGAATATCTGGAGTGCCTACCACCCTACAAAATTAAAGGATTAAAAAAACAGGGCTGTCTGGATCTGAAAACCTTAAATTAACAACTGTTTAAGTATTTGACCCTCCTTATTGTGCAAAAAGATGACTTGGCATGCCCATTGTAACACAACCAATAAGTCTGAACTGCAGTCAGTCATTTTATATGTATGCATAGCTAAATATACATAAAAAATTTTAAACTTGCACAACATCTGAAATCAGGAGAGCGAATAAATCCAACATATATGGTTGTAGTAGTGAATAAAGTCAAAGAGAGTAACATTCGTAAAAACAAGCAGACAATCTGAGAAAGTAAATTTTATGATTTAAAAGTTGTGACTGTTTGGTGAACTCACCTATGTGACACTTTGCTGTCTTTGAGTTTTGGTGAGGGGGTGAAGCAGTGCCTCATGTGCATAAAACCTGCCTCCATAAATCCTGTTGTTCATCAGAAAAGTCTAAAACACATATCAAACGGGCTTATCTGACTACTAACCCCTGAGGTACTTTGACCAAAAAATGTGCCAGACATTTAATTTTGGGGTATAATGTGTAAAGTTGTGAGGTGTAGCTAACAAAGATCAGACTTGTTCGAACACCCCATCTCACAATTGTCATGTCATGTCATACGCCGTCATCGCTTCGCGATGGTAGGCTACACAGACGAGTCATTTCTCTCCAATGCCATCTGTCTCTGGTTGCTTGTAGCAGGCTAGCACCTGATAATCCAGTCCATGTCTTGATGTTATCCATAGTACACTTCTCAATACCCACCCTGTCTCTCACAGTGGGTACCGCGGACC
>BRDA01088464.1:0-21060 GCA_036984385.1 Crenuchus spilurus
ATATATATATATATATATATATATATATATATATATATATATATATATATATATATATATATATATAATATTTTTATTATTGACATAATATATTTAAAATCACAATTTAAGACATCCAAGACATCAATATACAAGAATTTGAATGGAATAAAACACAGTTTGTGTCCTGTTAGCATAAACACCCTAATATAAGCAAAATAAAAGCCCTTGTCTATAAGCAGGAGCAGTAAAGGTGTCGAAAGTGCCACGCTGGATGAGCAACTAATGATTTAACACAACACCCATCCTCCCTATCTGATCAGATCAGAGAGAAGTCCTAATGTCACTGATGTCACTCTTTAATGCAAAGCAAATGAGACCGTGCTGTAATAAGGAGCTCAGAATTAGGTCCCGGTTGCAGAAAATTGCAAAAGGCCGACACTTTTATCTGTGAATTTCACTTGTGCATAAGCAAAAAAAAAAAGGAAAAAAAGAAAAAAAGAGGGGCGGGGGGAGGGGGGAATGGGGGGAGCCGCCTTCATACATTATTTGGTTACATTCCATCACTATGAGAAATAACATTGTGCAAATTCTATGCATGCTAATGATAAATAGAAATCCACCTGCCTTACAGATAAAATGAGTTTAATTTTCCCTCGCACACTGCCTGCTTGGCCTTTCATAAATTACTTATGCACAGCTATTATTAAAATAGGAGGGAAAGCAAATTAGAAAGTCTTCATATCTCTCCACTGGATTTAGCCCAGGCTGGGTCCACATAGTCAGCAATTCTCTCTCTCTCTCTCTCTCTCTCTCTCTCTCACTCTCTCTCTCTCGCTCTCTCGCTCTCTGTGTGAAATTCTGTCCCCTTGAAATTTCCATCTGCATCTCTTAACGCCTCTATAGGCCTGTTGTAGAAGGCACGACCCTGTGTTTACCAAATTAACCCAAATCTTTTCTAGTTCACAAGTGTAATGGAATTCACCCACTTTTCAATGCCTGTATTCAGATTATGTTTGTTGCTGAGCTGGAGTGTTTTTTCTGCTCCTCCTGCAACTGCTGGCCAAGTTACAATGGACAAAATCTCCAAATATTCAAAATATTACAACTCAGTGCATCATTGATTACAGCCATGAGAATATGCACTGATGGAAGTTTCCACAAAATGTGCTTCTAGCATATTAGCGTCCCTTCATTTACCCTGAGCGTATGTCATTGATGGCCATACTACTTACTAGGCATGTTTCTGCAGCGAGATATTCACTGTGAAGTTCAGGCCCACTTTCAAAGCATGAAAAGTAACAAAAATTGTTGATCACTGAGCAAACCTGGATGAGCATAATAAGTTCTGCCCACTTTTCTATGCATTTAATAAACAGGTGCAGAGTTAAACTTCTACACAAACACACTGGCTACTTTATCAGAAACCCTTAAACATAATATGACAACCTACTTAATGGTGGGGATAACCACCCTTGGCTCCCATGGACTGTATTAGGAGGCACTCGTGCCAATTCCAACTGCAGCAGAGCACCCTGTACTGCACAGTAAATCTGCCAGTGTTAAATCAACACTATTAGAGTTAAATTAACACTGGGAGTGTTACATTTTGACACCCTCCGTGTTAATTTAACTCTAATAGTGTTGATTTAAAATTGACATATTTACTGTGTACTCTCCAAAGTTCCCCACCGGCATTAATGGCCCTTGGGGCACCACTGTTATGTCCTTCACTGTGGTGACTCTAAAACATCCCACAAAAATCTGGGATGGTTTTCTGGGATGCTACCACCTTTAGCATCCCATTATTATGCCCTTTAAACATCAGTCACATTATGTCCTTTGTGCATGACAATCTTTATACACTCTGCTACAACTGACTGGTGTGCTCACTTATTTATACATACAGTATCCCTGTCACATGACATCTGTGACATCCCGGGCCAAGTTCATTCCAAACCACACAGTAAATCTGCCAGCGTTAAATCAAAACTATTAGAGTTAAATTGACACTGAGAGTGTTACATTTTGACACCCTCAGTGTTAATTTAACTCTAATAGTGTTGATTTAACACTGGCAGATTTACTGTGCAGGGGTGGTCATAATATTCTTGATAAGACTGTGTAAGCCCATCACTGGCCTTTTTCTAGGATTCCCTACATCTACTCACTGACTGTATTATTTATCCTCGTTTTCTGAGTACAGAGCTAAACGTGTCTGGATATTTTGGGTGGTGGTGCACTCTTAGCCAAGCAGTGACACTTGTGAGTTTGATACACTCATACCAGCACAGCACACAATATTACCATGTCATTGGTACTGCTGTTTCGAGAATGGTCACCTATAAAATATATGGACAGTGGTGGTGGACAGTGGCCTCTCTCCAGTGATGAATGGAGAAGAGGAGCTTAAATGGTGCAGCAACATATAGACTGCAGTCTGTTAGTAAACCTACAGTGTCATGCAAAAAAATGTTTGTTACTGTGAATTGATACTAAAAGCACATGACATAGAAAAATGAATAGGGCCTGATGCAAAAGTTTGGGCACCCTGCATGGTCAGAATTTATTACTCCTTTTGGCAATTATGACAGTTTGTAAATGCTTTTTGTATCCAACAAAAACATTCAATTGTTGTTTGGGGGATTGCCACCCATTGTTCTTTGCGAAAAATACTTGTTCTGTGAGATTTCCTGGCTGTCTTGCATGCACTGTTCTTTTGTGGTCTTTAGACTTTTTATGATGTTTAGATAGGGAGGGCCATGCCAAACCTTCTTAAGGTAGCCTATTGTGGATGTTGAAGTATATTATCTTTTGGTAGAAATCATTCTCATTTCCTCTTCAGCTGTTTACAGATATTACTTCCAGAATTAGCTGGAATACACAGTAATTGTGAAATATTCTCATACCGCTAACTGACACATAGTTCACCAACTCCCAAGTGTACCATATTTGGTGATAAATTATCTTACATTATTATCACTATATATATTTGTACAAGGGAACCTCAGAACCCCGAGAACAGGTGTTCAAAACAAAGGCTGTTGGCTGGACCACACCAGCACTCTCTAAAACAGAACGTAAACCTGTTAGAGTGATGTTAAATGTTCATTTATCCATTTCATTAGTCTTTTGTATTTATTTCTCATTGTGTTTTGTTTGTAAAACTATAGTTATTCTATATTAAATGTATTGTTAATGTTTTTGAGTGTCCGGAACAGATTAACTGGATTGAAATTAATTCGTATGTGAAGTATTACTTCAGTTATCATTTATTTTGGTCATCATCAGACACTTTAGAATGAATAAATGATGAAAACCAAGGTTCTCACCAAGGGTATATATAGGGTTTGTGACTAGAGTAAACATTTAAAGGAAATTCGGTGTATAAGGGATAAATGTTTATGGTCTGTACATTTTTGTTTGTTTAAACAACGTGTAAGCACAGGAAGGTCAAACTAATAAGTATTGCATAAGTCTATGGTAGAAATTTTTTATTTTTGTAACTTCCTATTTAAACGGAAGTATCTGAGTGTATACTAATGGTAACAGCAACGTGACACACAAGACGATACAGACGGCAGAACATGAGCAAAAGAAATGTGCTCTGTTTGAATACCAAAATAGAAGGTTTCAGCTACGGTAGAAAGGGGAACATGGTACAATACATAATAATAACCATTTATACATGTGAAGGATGTACAGTGGTAACCCTACTTACGAGCATCCCTACTAACAAGTATTCCAGGTAACGAGTCAAGATCTCGGAATATTTTTGTTCCAGGTAACGAGTAAAATTCCAAGTAATGAGTAGCGTAAATTAGTTAAAGTATGCCAACCACTAGGGGCGCGGCAGTCGTAGCATCCCCTAGATGCTAGCGTAGAAGAAGAGGTTAGTCAATATCTTTGACTGCTGTCCAGTGAAAGTGAAAGTGCTAGTGAAAGTGACGCTAAGAAAGCAAAAGGTAGTGAACAAGAAAGTTAGATACATTTTACTTTTACTTTTCATATGATAAGTGTAACCATGCCATACACGTATGCCCGTCCTCCTGTCCTCCTTAGCCGCCAGCCTACACGAGCATCGTCTCGTTTATGTTTTAAAAAACCCATATAAACACATTATATACATATTAAAGTATACTGTATATTGGCCGGCTGACACGGATTAATCAGTTTTACATGTATTCTTATGGGGAAAATGCATCCAGCTAACGAGCAAACCAGCTAACGAGCTCAGCTCCTGCACGGATTAAACTCGTAAGTAGGGTCACCACTGTATTTTACTTTAATCATTTGTAAAATGTGAAACTTTATAAGCTAATATGTGAATGGAAATGTTAGAGTCCCTACGGTTACTGATTTTGCTCATTTTTGTTTGTTACTCCAGCACCAGTTGGTTTGTTGATTTATGGTCTATACAAAGTTAATAAATATCATCGAACCATCAGTTCCCGGCCTTCGTCCTTCGATTGGTAGCTACACAATGCATTGTGAGCAATAGATTCAGGATGTATCAAGTGTAGTAAAATAAGTCCTCATGTATGTGTTCTTTTATTCATAATCGGTCAAATAAGAAAGAATCATTTCATTGGTAATCATTTGGTTCAGGCTTTACACGGTTAAATCCTTCAGCTTTTTTTATCACCATTTCAGAGTCTGCTAAGTTACTGAAGGTCTTTTACAGTCAAATGGGGGATTTGATTTGACTTTTTAGTAACGTTATAAGCAATTCTCTGGGAAAGTTTTCTTGGTCTTTCAAACCTCAGCTTGACCTCCACCATTCCTCTTAACACTTATTTCTTTATTACTTCGCAAACACAAGATATGTCCAGTTGAAAACTCTTTGCAATCTTTTTCTGCACCACCTGGCCATTCCTAACGATGACTGTGAGCAAGTCGCAGCCCTAATAAACTAGATAAGAGCTGATACCATGGGAAAAGTCACCTGAGAGCTATTCTAGCAGTGTTTCATCTTCTACTCACTTACAGTAACTATTAAACTGAAGTGCTCAAATTTTTGCATGTCAGTGTATATAGTGAACCTATAAGGCCGGTGTTGATTTGACTGGCTGACAATAAAGCCTGACAATTAGGGATGATGTCCGGTTTATATCTGTATACTTAATAATACTGATTGGCAGGTTTAGCAGTACAGTCTTATATTAAAACAACTCCATTCTCAGCAGTTTACATCAGTTAGTTTACTTCCTGTTACTGTCTGACTAAAGTTTAAAGTTTAAACATTCATCAGCTTTATAAGACACTGATGAAGCCTCTGACTTTATGAATGATAACTATTTTAATGTTAACTTATTAACTAGTATTTTAATGCCAACTTTTTAACGTAATTCTAATGTCATGAATACAAACTCATCATTTATATCCATACAAATGTATTAACAATAAATTACTAATGACAATTATTACTTTAATAATAATTATTACTTTCATGCTAACTTGCACATATTCACAAAATTCTGCCGTAATAACTATTAATGCTAAAACACTGCCAAATTATTGACTATTGGGCCAACAGTGGCTCTGTGGACTAAAGCGTTGTCACTCTGACCTGAGGATTGTGAGTTTGAATCCTAATCATTCAGCTTGTCATTGGCAGCTATTGAGTAATGTCAGCTGGCTCAGGTGTCTGCCAGGTGATCCATCAGAACTGGGGATCCTGTGCTTTCCTCCAAGCACGTTGGCTGCCCAGCAGCGATGTATCAGCAGCAGTTTGAAAAGAGGCGGAGCTTGACTTTACATGCACGGGATGTAATAGGTGGCATTAGTTATAGTGATGGTCACCAAATGGGCGAGTCAGTTGGTTACCAAACACATTGGTGAAAAAATTGGGGAAAAAAACAAAACAAAACAACAAAAACTAAATCAATAAATAAATAAATATAAAAATGTATATAATTAAAAATAAATAAAACAACTATTAAAACTAATATACGTGTTAACATTAATTAAAGTTAATATCACTTTTGAAAAACTTTATCAATGCTAATTTATTAACATTATTGATATCACTTAAAGAAACTTTAATAAAACTGATTCTTATTTATTTTTATTAAAGCATGAGTTAAATAACTTCTTGAGTTTTCTACCTGAGTTCAATATTTGAATAAACTTAAAAGTATCACATATTAGCAAAATGTCACAATACTGAATTTTATTGACCTTAAAAGTGACCAAATAACAAGCAGAAACTGGACACAAATACACTGTAAAATAAACACAGCAGAAAACAAGTCAAGACCTGGAAAGTATTTTCCCAACTCAAGGGCTTTTGGAACTCTTCGGACTATTTATTATGACTAATGTATTCCTTTGAGGGAGGCTTTCATTCTAATTGTGTTGGATTTTAAAGGTGCTGGCCCAATTTTACCTTTTCATTTTTTATTCCTCCAACATGAAGAAGCCCTGCTCAGGTAATTCAGTGTTGAGGGGGAGGGGGGTCTCCTTTAGTTCTTAGCCTAGAGATGTCTTATTTTTTTTTTGTCCATTTCTAACTTGAGTTCTGAATGAATGCCTCTTCTCAGTCAGCATGTTCGTCTGTCCGATTATATTCCAGCAGAGAATTACTTCATACAAACCAAATTTCTGCTCTGAAAGGAGGACCCCAGTTTTTTTCCATCATAATGTACGAGAGAGTGAGTGAGAGAGAGAGAGAGAGGGAGAGAGAGAGAGAGAGAGAGGAGAAGTAATTCCTCTCTCTAAATCTGCCACTTCATCAAACGCAGTCATGTCTGTCCTCCAAGAGCCATTACTGAGAGCTATTCAAGGACTACAAAGTCCTTCACGCGCTCCAGTGTGGCCTGCTGGAGAGAAGGCCACTTCTACACCCATCTGTTAGGAGGAAAAAATCAAATCAAATAAAAAATTACTTGTTGAGGAAGTTGATGATGTTCCGCAGCGGCCGAGGGTGAATGAGGGTCAATACAGAGACAAAGATAGTCAAACGACTAGCGTAAACAAACTACAATAGTTTAAGCACACTCTTTAAAAAGATGGATCTTCAAGGGTTCTTTTGTGAAGATAAAGGTTATATATATATAGAGAACCATCAAAGAATGCTTTGCATGACTGATGAATGTTTGTAGATGGTTCTATACAGAATTGTTTTGAAGAAGGTACCAAAAAGGAATCCTCTGTTTTTACAAGCTTGACATCTTAATGATAGAATAACCTTTTTAGGCTGCGATAACATATGCACAAAGTTGTGGGCATCCCTATTCACGGTGCCCAGGTGGAAGTTAGGTGCCTTACTCAAGGACATTTCAGTCATGACCTGCCCAGGAATTGAAGAAGTGACATTCCGGTCATAAGACCAAACCATTAACTACTAGGCCACGGCTGCCTACAGTTCCACCAATCTCAGGTGTCGGCACAACTAAGACATGTTTGGAGGTCAAATTTTGCTTCTATAGTTTAGAAGTCTAACATGGCTAACAAACACTAGAACGCAATAGTCACCTAAATAGCCCAATAGAAGATGTCACAGACTAATAAATGTGGTTTAGAACACAGTGTGACTTACTATGGGATTTAACCCTTTAACACCCTCACCAAGAAAGAAGAACTTATTATTTATTACTTATTTATTACTTATTATTATAAGAACTTATAAAGAATTATTATTATTATTATTATTATTATTATTATTGGGGTTGGGGACAATAATTAAACAGTCAGTGCTTTCTTTTAAACACACTATGACATGGTACTTTATGGTCAAATCAGAGCAAACTATAAAAACAAAATCTGTGCAATCACATGCTAATTTTGTTCACTTTTTATACATCACACTCATCTGTGTGGTGGTGCAACAGCACTAATAGTTCTTCAGCATTTAATCCAGTTTATTCCTTGTGGTGTGGCTATGAAGCTTTGAGAAAAAATTGCATTTGTAGTGACATCTAGTGGATGTAATTTAGCCTAATATACCTCTACCAATTGGTAGAGATGGCACAATCACATTCAACACCTTCTTCAGTAAGATATAGAGATGCAAATGCGCTCTACCGAATGGTTGAGCTAAATGTTGAAGGCTTAAACATGAATAAATCCTCATTGCTCCAGGCAGCCACATGGGCTGGACTCTTGTATACATGAAGGTCATCGCTAAAACTGATTCTAAATGAGTCCTTCCTGCTCTGATTGTCCAACATTGGGGATGCAGCATTCATCTACGTGCAGAATGAGTTTATTGTTTAATGCAGACAATACCTCACACTGTGTTCAAAACCAAACCTCATCAACTGGTCTGTGAGACTTTATGTAAGATCTGGATGCTATTTAGGTGATTATTGAGTTCTAGTGTTAGCAAACTTGCAGCTCTAGTTCTAAACTAAAGAAGCAAAATTCGGACTTCAGACATGTCCTAACTGATGGTATCTGAGTTGTAAAATATGTAAATACACAGTCATATCAGAATATGATGACCACCTTAACAATGCATTTGCTTCACAGGCCCAAATGTAGCAGTGATCTCTCAATGATGATCCCAAACTCTTTCCTTGCTGCTGTCGTGTTCATTATAGAGGTTAACTGGTCCACTGTGGTGCACTGATCACTCTGTTACTCTCTGGCATCAATGGCAAGTGGGGCACCACTCTTATGCTGTTGGGAGGCACACCTTCACTATGGCAGCTGCAACATCCCACAAAGTTTCTGAGATGCTATCACTCTTCAACTGGTACCCTATATAAGCACTTTTGGACATCAGTCAGATCACATCCTTTGCCCATGATGATCATTTGTCACTCTGCTATGACTGACGGGTTTGCTCACTGATTTATACCTGCAGTAAACCTGGTATCTGCAACATCCTGGACTGACTTTATTCTTTACTCTTTGGGGGGTGCGGTGGCTTAGTGGTTAGCACGTTCGCCTCGCAGCGCTGAGGTCGTGGGTTTGAGTCTACATCTGAGCGGAATTTCCACGTTTTCCCCGTCTCTGCGTGGGTTTCCTCCCACAGTCCAAAAACATGGAGATCAGGTGAATTGGCTACTCTAAAATACCCTGGTGTGTGTCTGTATGAATGTATGTATGTCCAGATAGGGTTGGCACTCTGTCCTGGATGATCCCCCTAGTGCTCGATGCAGTCCTCCAGGTGGATGGTTGTTTCCAGTTGAGAGTACTCTGTGAACAACTGGCTGCCGATTTCCGCCGGTGTGTGTGTATATGAAGTGTGTTGATTGTAAAGCATCATTGAGTATCGAGAAAGGCACTATGTAAGTGTAACATTAATAAAAAATGTTAAAAATAATAATAAACCGGGGAGCTCATAATATAGTCTGTTACTGGAATAATACGACTATGAACACTGAGCAAAACATTGCTTTAAAACTTTATAAAGCAGTTATTTTAAATTGGACTGTGTTGTTCTGAGAAGACCTTTTTATGTGTTTGTGTGTAAATGTGAGCTGCTCTCTTTCAGAGCTGAATTCCTATTCTGTGTGTCTCTGAAGTGGTCCTGCAGAGAGATGCTTTTACCTCTCAGCCTCAGAGCCACACAATGACTTTCTGCAGTGAAATTATGTTTTAATTTGTGCCATCATCTGGAACGTGTGTGTGTGAGAGAGAGAGAGAAAGAGAAAGAGAGAGAGAGAGAGAGAGAGAGAGAGAGAGAGAGAGAGAGAGAGAGAGAGAGAGAGAGAGAGAGACCCCTGTGGCTACACAGCTGGAATGAAAAGCAGACCTTTGTGCAACAGGAACAATAAAACAGATGTTTCCTAAATTTTCCCCATAAAAATAAACCATTTCTGATGACAATTACAGCCTCATGTTATGGTTGACATACACTATAAATACTGCCTGAAAGAAGGAATAGTTCTCCAAATCCACACTTGCACATTTTTGTCACTTGTCATATGTAAATGAGACAAAAAGTGTCTCAGGGAGGCAAATGTAACAAACAGCCAAATCATATACAGTACATACATCAATACAATCACAGTTACCTTTTCAGGTGACTACGGATTTCTATTGTTTATTAGCAATGGTGGCCTCATGGTTCTAAAATAAAGCAGGAAATGTTGGACTCCAAGCTTATCTTGGATCAAATATCGCTGAAAATCATGTAAATAAAAATGCCAAATATACCTCCAAATACTTTGTTTCCTATATTAAACTATTTGGGTTACAACGTCTCTTCTACAGAGAACAGTTGCACATTAGTGAACAATCACTAGTTTTACTGGATTTTTATGTAATTTTTTAAAATCTACAGTTAATTTAAATTATATTGTGCTAAATTCAGAACAAAACAGAAATTGTGCAGTGTTTGTAGAAACATCACCTATCATTCAAAAATACTGTACAAATAACTGAAAATAAGTAGCTGATCCAAGGTTCCAAATGTTCTCTTTGATGCTCCTCAGCAATCACATGGACTTTGAATGAGAACTTAAATACTGGTGAAGTTCATATAACTCTGTGGGTTATGTCAGAACTATGAAACAAGCTACATTATCTCATCTATTCCTGTAAAAGTCAGTAACGAGTACAATGACGTGTTATAAGACTGAGACCTCACAGAATTAGGCACGTATATAATAATGCCAAATTATATTAACTATTACATAACTATTCTTACAGAAAGTAAAGATAAGTGAAATCAATACTGTACAGGAGCAACATAGTATAGCATCAGAATGCTTCCTGTGTGTGTACTGATGTTGTACTGACCTCTAGTGGACGACACTACTTCTTCCTTTGATGCTGAAATGTGGCCTCATATCATACTGGTGCAAATCCAAAAATTAGAACATCATCTAAAAGTTAATTTCTCTCAGTAATTCAGTTAAAAATGTGAAACCTATTATATAGATTCATTACACACAGGGGGTCTATTTCAAGTGTTTATTTCTTTTAATTTTGATGGCCGACAGCCAACGGAAACCCAAAATCAGTATCTCAAAAAATTATATAAGACCGACTCAATTTTTTTAATACATAAATGTTCTTCTGAACTGTATGTACAGTACATGTACTCAATACAATGGAGGTGATCAGCCTGTGGCACTGTTGAGGTGGTATGGAAGCCCAGGTTGCTTTGATAGCGGCCTTCAGCTCGTCTGCATTGTTGGGTCTAGTGTCTCATCTTCCTCTTGACAATAACTCAGACTCTGTGGGGTTTTAGTCAGGTGAGTTTGCAGCAGAGGGAGGCATGAAGTGCTCTAAAATGTCCTGGTAGATGGCTGAGCTAACTTTGGACTTGATATAACACAGTGGACCAACATCAGCAGATGATATTAAGATTAAGATCAACCAATTTAGCCAATGTGATTTTTCACACAACGGAATTTGACCTCCAGAGTTTAACCCATTCGTGCAGTGAAACGCACACACACACACACACACACACACACACAAGTGAACACACTAGGCTGTGAAAATTTGTGGACGAAGCTTATCCACTGGCGCCCGGGGAGCAGTTAGGGGGTTAGGTGCCTTGCTCAAGGACACTTCAGTCACGTCCTGTCTGGGGATCAAACCAGCATCCTTACCACTAGGCCATGGCTGCCCACATGACTCCTCAATCAATCACTGATTGTGGAAACTTTACACTGGACCTCAAGCAGCTTGGATTGTGTGTGTACTTACTTTCCAAAAAAAATGCAACATTTACTTTCAGTGATTGGTCTTATATAATATTCTGTTTTGAAATACTGACTTTTGGTTCATCATTGGCTGTCTGCCATAATCATCAAGATGAAAATAAATCAACACCTGAAATAGACACTCTGTGTAATGAAGCTATATACAGGTGCTGGTCATAAAATTAGAATATCATGAAAAAGTTGATTTCAGTAATTCTATTCAAAAAGTGAAACTTGTATATTAATCATTCATTACACACAGACTTTCTTTTAATTTTGATTATTATAACTACAACTAATGAAAATCCCAAATTCAGGGTCTCTCAAAATTAGAAAATTGTGTAAGACCAATGCAAAAAAAGATTTTTAGAAATGTTGGCCAACTGAAAAGTATGAACATGAAAAGCAAGAGGATGTACAGCACTCAGTATTTAGTTGGGGTTCCTTTGCCCTGGATTACTGCAGCAATGCGGCGTGGCACTATTGTGCCAAAGCTACCAGTACCTGGTTTAAGGACCATGGTATCCTTAATTGGCCAGCAAACTGGCCTGACCTTAACCCCGTAGAAAATCTGTGTGATATTGTGAAGAGGAAGATGTGATACGACAGACCCAACAATTCAGAAGAGCTGAAGGCCACTTTCAGAGCAACCTGGGCTCTCATAACACCTGAGCAGTGCCACAGACTGATGGACTCCATGCCACGCTGCACTAATTCAGGCCACAAGAGCCCCAGTACTGAGAGCTGTACATGCTCATACTTTTCATCTTCATATTTTCAGTTGGCCAACATTTCTAAAAATCCTTTTTTTATATACTGGTCTTAATATTCAAATTTTCTGAGATAGTGAATTTGGGATTTTAATTAGTTGTAGTTATCAAAATTATAAGAAATAAACATTTGAAATATATCAGTCTGTATGTAATGAATGAATATACAAATTTTACTTTTTGAATAGAATTACTGAAAAACATCAACTTATATTCAATCAATTAATATTCTAATTTTATGACCAGCACCTGTAAGAGTAACCTTTTGAACTGAATTACTGAAATAAATTATGAAACACACTTTCAATGTCTCACTCTAATACTTCTACTGAAGCAGCTCAGGATTTTCAACACAAAAACGTATTGTGCATAATGTCACAGAGACCTTTTTATGTGACAACTTCCAGCAAACTTTATTTAACTGATAACAGACCTGCACGTGGTCTGAACATTAAACATTCAGTAAATGGCACTGGAGCATCATGCTGCTTGGGAGAAAAAATCTATTCCATCATATAAAACTACAATCAGTGCATTATCAGAGTGAATCCAAAACTCAATTTACAAATCAAAGTATATTTAAAGAGGAAAAAATCCTTAAAAGTTCCTCTGCAAAAACATACTGACTGTAGTTTTCAACTGTGCACAAACTTTCCCTTCCTCTACCAATTTAGAGACAATCTGTCCTGAAACTTCACAAACCTGAAATACAAGACGAGACTTAACATTTCAATACAGTGGCAGTCACAAGGAAGCATCTGAGTATATGAAATACAGAACTAAATAAGAACCAGAACTACAGTGGAACCTCGGTTTTTGTCATTAATCTGTTCTAAAGTGCCTGATAACTGAAGCAATACTTTCCATAAGAAATAATGTAAATCCAATTAATCTGTTCCAGACTAAAATATTAACACATTTTATATAGAATAACTATAGTTTTACATACAGAACACAATAAGAAATATAAAAGACTAATGAGAAATGGATAAATTAACATTTAACATCACTCGTATGGGTTTATGCTCCGTTTTAGAGAGTACTGGTGTGTTTTCTGGTGGTAGTGATGCGCGCCGTTGCTTTAGTGCAATGTTTTAATTCTTTTTGAGCGTTAACAGAGACAAATCCCGAGAAATTAGAAACAAAGCCACAATGAATGCATAGGTGAATGCTTTGTTTTTGCAAAATTTGAAATGGGCACACAGATGAAAACCGGGTGGATCACCATTAACTTGGAAAAAACTGACAATAACCGAATTGTACAATAACCATGGTTCCACTGTACATCTCACTATATTATTGTAGCATAATAAGGGAGCCAAATACACAATATGTCCAGAAGTATCCAGACAGTTAAAATGACTGAATAAAGCTATTCTAAGCCATTTTGATGTAAGACAAAGTCATTCAGAGAGGCCTGATGTGAAATGCTCCATCCGACAGTCAAAACTGTATACAATGATGGCGACTTCCAGACATTTAACTAAATCATTACATCATTACATAAATGTCAACAACGCTCTAGAACACAAAAGTTATGAATACACCGCCTGATGTCAGAGATCTTGGCCTATAATGCATTTTTCAAATCCATTCATGGTGGAAGGGTCGAGTTTGGAAAGAGTCCACATGGAGGAAAAGGTAGCTTTTTTTCCAGATTTATCACGATTGTACCTTTATCAACATTCAATTTATAACTCCACAAGATGCATGCAGGTTCAATGCTGGGTTTGGGTAGTAAATAAATGGTTATGTTGGTGTTATAGACATCATGACCCATCACCATATTGAATCTTTTCACATGTAAACACTCAATGTTTGAATTATGCAGATTTTTTTTTTAAATAGTGGATTTCTCCTTGGCATACCAGGCATACCAACCACTACTCATACAGCTTATACAGTTTTCCATTAAACACTGATCAATAAAACAGGCTGCTCTGGAGCTGCCACATATGGGCCGAAGATAACGCTTAATACTCACATATTCTGAATACAAACAATGATCTTAGCAATAAACTAACAACTAGTGTAGATTTTTTTCCATAAAAGTAGACACTGTTACTGCAACAAAAGGGGACAAACTGTTTATTAACCTTCATGAAGAAGAAATGCTGGACCAGGAAGTGGACACAGACTTCTGGACATATAGTGGAATTCAGTTACATTTCATTGATTACTCCCCTTGAAGAAATAAACATGTTATTACAACAAATTAGAAAGAAAAAAAAAGTATTACAAGACATATGGCATACAGTTCACTTCTTCTGCTTTCTTTCTTTCTCAAATTCAGCAATCTTGTTGAAGATATTTAGTAAATTAGCAGGCAGATCTTTTTTGCGACTTCCTTCTGAACACCCACTCACATCCCCACTGTTTAATCTGTACCCATCAGCCTCTCTACTGCTCCTGTACTCAGATTTATCTTCTCTGTCCCTGTGGTCATATCTGCTGACCTTTGACCTCCCCTGGCTGCTGGTTTGCAAGGATTCATCCTTTGAATGTCGATCAGATTTGCGTGAGTGCTCCGAATAAGCTGAGGAAGAAGAATCCTTTCTGCTTCTGAAGAAATCCTGGTGAGAGCTGCTAGAACTTTCTCGCCGGCTGCTGTGGCCATCAGATTTCCGATGATGTTTTCCGGCTCCCTCCCTTCCATTGACTCCAGGACCTTCATGTTGACCTTTGGCCTTATCAATCTGGGCTTGGCTAAAAACATCATCTTCAAACCTACCACTGATATCTTCTCTGCTTTTGCCACCAGACTTCATGCCATCTTCTGCTGCAACTTCATCAATTAGTTTAGCAATATCTTGTTTCTGATTGATAAAGGAGGCTGTGGTGTTCGCTGGAAGTGGATACTCTTCCTCATCATCGTCGTCATCAGGCGTCCCAGTATCTCTAGATGAAATTCTCCTCTTATGTTTCTTACTGCTATGTGAGGAATGTCTTCGCTTGTGCTTTCGCTTTTTGGACTTCTTTCGGTTGGATAAAGGCGAGGAATCTGAGCTGGAGTATTCCGAGCTGGACGATGTTTCTAAAGAAGAGTCTGATCTTCTTCTTTTCTTCTTCATTCTAAATGAAGAGGCATAGAAACTGCACAAATATTCCATGTTTTTCCACATTCTCACAATTAGCAGACACTGAATAATTCAGAGAAGTTGCTGAATAATTAATGGCATATCCTAAATAATAATGTTTAAAGGGGACATATTATACCTCTTTTTTAAAAAGTTAGAATAAGTCTATGGGCTACATGTTCATGAAGATCTTTGCACAAAATCACTTTCAAATAAAGAGATATCACCAGCTCTGTTCTTGTCCATTTCAATTCCTTTCTGATTGAGCTACAGAGGTCAGACAGTGAAACTGAAACAGCTGTCATGTTAGTGTGGGAGGTTTCATGGCTAAATTGGACCAGTCTGGTGGCCAATCGTCATTAATGTCACATTGCACCAGTAAGAGCAGAGTGTGAAGGTTCAGTTAGCAGGTAAGAGCACAGTTATATAGTATATTACAATGCACACAACATTATGGTGACATACCAGAGTTCAAAAGAGGACAAATTGTTGCTGCACGTCTTGCTGGCGCATCTGTGACCAAGACAGCAAGTCTTTGTGTCTAAATATTATTGAGCCACTTTGGGGTGTTTTGGAGGAGCGAGTCAGGAAACGTTTTCCTCCACCAGCATCACGTAGTGACCTGACCACTATCCTGCAAGAAGAATGGCTTAAAATCCCTCTGACCACTGTGCAGGACTTGTATATGTCATTCCCAAGACGAACTGACGCTGTATTGGCGGCAAAAGGAGGCCAAACACCTACTAATAAATTATTGTGGTCTAAAACCAGCTGTTTCAGTTTCATTGTCTAACCCCTGTATTTAAGGGCTCTGTCACTTTTATGCAAATAAGCTGTTGCTGGCCACTCCCAACAACAGCATTTACACTGAGCATTTTACACGTAAAAATGACAGAACACAGAGGCGCTATCCAACCGTATATGTTCTGCCTTGAGTCTGAGCCAAAAGAAGAGCCACCTGCATAAACACCTTCACAAATGCAGCAAACATACACACTCACTCTCTTTCTCTCTCACACACATACAGAATTGCTTTATTTTTTCACCAGTTGCAAATGCAGCCCTAAATGGCAGATCTTCAACTAATCTAGTGGGTGGGGGTTTACCAATGAGGGGTGGTGCCAGGTCAGTTCTATGCAAAATTTCCTTACTGTAACTTTATGATAAGAAATCCATTTAATCGGTGCATAGAAGCATATGAGCACATCCACAGTAGTAGGAAACTGGGACATGGAACTTCAAAATTAAACTTGTCACAAAATGTACGAACATGTCCATGTAAGCAAAATTAGACACTCTGAAATCAGATCTCTAATATTGTTTTACAATTTTTTTCGAAAATTGGACAAGAAAGTTGGTGCTTTAGATTCTGTTAGTTAAATGTTTTCCATTGTGTATAAACTTGGTTTATTAAAAACATTAGTTGTATCATTATGGCACAAACCTCTGTATGACACAAGTCTACTTTGGGCATAGACCTCAAACCTGATTGTCCAACCTACAGTATTTGATCTGTGCCTGTGAAATGGAAACCGTAACTTACACAATCTAAAAAGTTACACAATTCAACAACAAACATATACAATGACTTAGAAAACAAAAAACCTTCTAACATGACAGAAGACTATCAAATGTGTTCATTTAATGCAATTTATACCATCAATTATAAGCACTAAATACAATTTATAATAAATTGTGTAAGCTACATGTAAACCATAAGAATTAATTTCCAGTACTGTGGATATGCTTATATGATTCCTGACACCAAAATCTTTCAATTGACTCACAAAAAAATGCAAAAAGTGAGTTTTGCACAATATGTCCCCTTAAACAACAATAATAAACAAACAAAAACCTGTAATCTCAAGTGTTAAATACTGAAGACATAACCAAATTCATGAAATTGGAGAAAAATGCAGGACTGCAATGTTTTTTGGCTGTACAGCAAAAAATAAAATTACATAAAAATAAAAAAGCCAATTGCTGAGCCAGAGTAAAGAGTTGTGTGCTGTTACCTTTTCTCTTCTTTTAAGATCTTACGCAATTTTTCTGCACTCGTCTCTGCTGTCTGCTGCTTTTCCTTTTCCTTCTCCCTAGAAGCCTCTTCGGCTTTCAGTTTAAGAGTTTTCTTTATAAGCGGTCATTTGACACAGTGAAAATCACGCAAGAAAAGTATACAAGAAAGAAATCAATCAGGCATGCAGGTACCCAGGAAGAGCATCAAACATGTTTGTGCACAGAAATGCCATCACAAAACACCGTTTGAATGAAAAGGAGGTCATTGTGTGTTCCAAGCATCAAGACAGCAACAATATAAGCATTTTGCAATTTAACAAAGGATATATTATATATAAAGACAACGTTACCAGTTAGTACAAGCAGCAGAATACAAACCAGTGTAGTTTCAGTCCAAATGGGGTTTTCCAGAGATGGCGTTTATGCCGACCCGGCACAGTTAGGAAAGATTTGAGGTCCCACAGCAATCACAGTTCAATGTCCGGAACCAAGAGACAAATAAATAACAAAAATATTTAATCAGTATGACAAGATACACAAGAAAATTTAAATTTTTAAAAATATGGCTTCAAAATATTTTTTTCAGACAATGTCTACAGGTGTAAAAAAGCAATGATTCAACCACATGCATTATGGTAGGTAACGTTAGAATTGATTATTTATGGGCTCTTTTTTGGCCAACAAACATTCTATGACAAGCATGTAAATGTAATAGGACAAAAATGTAAATTAATTAGAATGTAAGCTAATAAGTTTTGGAGACAATTAAAGGGTTTTATTAATTATTTCTGTTGCTTTCCATTTAAATTTAGATAGAATAGAATAGAATAGAATAGAATGCCTTTATTGTCACTACACATCTGTACAATGAGATTGAAAGCCACTTCTTTTTTCAGTGCAAACATACAAGGAAGTATAAAAAAATCTAACATTTACTCTATTGCAATAACAATAATAAAAATTAAAAATAAAAAGGTGCAGAGGATATTTACAATTTACAATATACACTTTATACAGATTTTTATTGCACTTGCATTGTTGAAATTGCAGGGTTTTTTTTTTTTTTTACGTTTTTTGAATATTGCACTTGTTATATGGGTGAGAAGTCTGGGGGGGGGAATCAGAGAGTGTTTGAGTTCAGTGTGGTGATGGCTTTCAGGAAAAAGCTGTTCTTGAATCTGTTTGTCCTTGTTCCTTGTCCAAATTTGTTTATGCAATGCAAATTTGGCACAATCCAGTGGCTCATTTGATTGTTATATCACATGCTTCTGCTGTAGAGATATACAGACTGCCCCATAAATGTACTAACTGGTTGTGCCACTCTTGGAAGAAACAATTGCATTCTAATGTTTGTAATGTGATGACTTTAAGCAAGAACTTCCTGTCCTGCCACAGGTCCACTGACACTGTAACCCTTTCCAGACCAGATCTCACTAACATTGTTTTGCATCTGTATTGAACTTTCTTTGAATCAGGGCATCATGTGATGCTTTTTATATTTTACACATTATAGTCTGCTTCACTCTGACAGACAGGTTCTATTAAATGAAGTTTGGACTGAACAGGTCTGGCGTGTGATGAGTGAAACTGAACTCAAAAGTGAGGTGAATTTGGTTAATTGTTTATTTTAGTAGCTGAAGGGGCAATTATCTAAGGAGAGGTTTGGCTGAAAACAAAAAAAAATCACTTAAAAACAGCATTTCGTATTTAACATTAAAGTACTTTGATGATTTGAGACATTCGAATGTAACAAAGTAGGAAAAACAGTAAAAGTCAGGTGAAGGACAAATACTTTTCACTGCAGACAGACGTTTGCTTTCTGTACTTTATTATATGTATTACACTGTCGTGCCATCTGGCTGTTTTATTCAAAAAAATATTAAGAAAAAAAAAATACACCAAAATTGTGGGAAAATCCGACGTTTCAGGATGCACTGAATGAATTTTTAAATCACCTCAGCAGAACTGACCCATTCTGAGGTCACAGATTTACACCTCTAAGAGAATTAAGTGCCTGGAAATATTCCAACTCACCTGGATGCGCATTTGAAGCTTCTTCAGTGCTTCTTCTGCCTCCTGAAAAGTAGCGTCTAAGACTATTGCTTTCTTATAAAGACTCTCTGCAGAGATCAGCTTATCCTCCTCTTCCAGCCTAATCAAACAAAACAGATATTCACTCATTCATCAGATCAAGCAAAACACAACACTCCGCATGACAGTTTGATAAACTAATTCCTTATTTCTTTGAATTCCTGTGGCTTGGGAAGTTCCCCACAGCAAGTTCAAAATCAACAGCTGTCTGTGGTTGCATACCTGTAGCAGGAAATGCTTTAGGGCGACGCTTTTATTCACAAAGATAATTCCCGGCAGAGGAATATTAACAACGAAGCTTTGAGCTTTTGTCACAGGCCGTAGAAACTCGCAGGTGCTTTGTGTGAGACAAGTGCTTCAATGTTCAATACACTACCAGTCAAAAGTTTTAGAACGTGTCTGGTATGCGCCTAGTTGGTCAAAGGTTCATCCTACAGCAAGATAATGACCCAAAACATCAGTCCAAGCTAGTCCAAAGAGGCAGGTGAGAAAGTTGATGTTAATGTTAGTTCAGTGCACTAATTAGTGATAATGCCATGACAGCTTTTGTCCACAATGATTTCAAAGTGGGGGGAGGTGACTGGTGTGGAGTCTGTGGGGATGCTGGGCTCATCTAAAGCCCTGTTCCTAGAGAATTAATGTACATTTTTCCATGACTAATCTGTGTGTGACAAAAGTCAGAAATATTTCACTGAGCTGACTTACTGGCCTCCACGTTCCACAAGTGTTTGGCAGAGATATTTCTTCGCATTCCTGTGACTTGGAGAACACTCCAGAGCAAGCTCAAAGTCATCAATGGCCTTCACCAAACTGCCTTTGGTTGCATACCTGCAGCAGGAAAACAATTTAGGGCTGTGCCTTTATCAAAACACGATCATTCTCACAAGTAGAGTCTTAACAAGGAAGTTTTTCACATTTTTTTATGCCGAGCAAACTCACAGAGCTCCACGTGCGACAAGTGCTTCAACATTATTGGTATCGATCTCCAAAGCTTTGTTGTATTCATTCATTGCTTCTACATGTCGTCCTGATTTGAAATGATCCACACCAGCCTTCACACTGAGACCAAAAGAGACACACGACAAATATAATTAATTATACAGACTAAAGCTAAATGTAATTAACTTCTGTGGTGCCATATGTCATGTCATCATATTAACCCGACTACACTACCGGAGAGCCCTCGTTTACCCTACTGCACTACCGGAAAGCCCTAGTTTACCCGACTGTTCTACCGGAGAGCCCTCGTTTACCCGACTACACTACCGGAGACCCCTCGTTTACCCGACTGTTCTACTGGCGAGCGTTCGTTTACCCGACTGTTCTACTGGAGAGTGCTCGTTTACCCGACTGTACTACCGGAAAGCCCTCGTTTACCCGACTGTACTACCGGAAAGCCCTCGTTTACCCGACCGCTCTACCGGAGAGCCCTCGTTTACCCGACCGCTCTACCGGAGAGCCCTCGTTTACCCGACCGCTCTACCGGAGAGCCCTCGTTTACCCGACCGCTCTACCGGAGAG